>PVJN01006595.1:5612-74680 GCA_004026805.1 Lasiurus borealis | reverse complement strand
AGAATCTGCGGGGATTTATTTGATTCTTATTTTCCCCACTCTTTGCGAGCCGCAGCTTTGTTGCCTTGACATCCCTACTCAAGAGTTATTGGTATCAAACCAAGCTATATAAAAAGCTATCAAACACTTCTCAGAGTTTCCACAGTTCAAAGCAGCCCCTGGAAGCCTGCCAGGCGTGAAAGATGAGCTGAGCCCGATGGGGTGAGTGTGGCTGCACGTGCTAAAAGGAGCAGGGGGGTGAGCGAGGAGAGGCAGGGACAACTTTGAAGGCCCCGGAGGGAGGAAGAAAGTGGGATCCTCCTTCTCAGACCTCAGGGTCGTGTTCTCCCTCTGCAGGGAGTAAAGGGAACTTGTGATGCTGTGGAGTAACTACAACCACAGTAGAAATACCACTCTTAGGAAAGGATGTTGATTTTTTTTTTTCCCTAGAAAAGTGGAGACCTCATTATGTTCACCAGATAATATATGTTAATGAGGATTTTCTTTATTTTGGCCACAGATGTTAGGAAGTGGGAATTTTTGAGCATGCTCCATTCCAGAGAGGCCATGGACTATTTTCCTCAGATAGAGTTGCCAGTGCTGACATCAGGCCAGGCCTTGAGATACGGTCTCGTGTCCCCTTCCCAGTACGTAGGCATTCTTTCATAGAACACGGTCACCTTTCTGAAGAACAAGATGACCCTGTGAATAACATGGTGGTCAACTCTGGCGTTGCTTGGGAAAAACTGTTTTGTCTTGGGTTGCTTGCTCTGCAAAAACAGGATGTGGTCAATGTGCTTAAAAGTGGTCCTACACAAAGCGTTCCTACTGCTCTCTGGACTCCCTGCGTGGAGAAAGGCAGAGCAGTCGCCGGCCAGCTCAATAAATCCTTGCTTGCTGATTAGCAATTTAGCAGCCTCCGTGGTCATTCGCAACTGGTCCTGGAAGTTGTCCCACAACATTAGACCAGAGAACTTAAGATTGGACGATCGACTGAGACTAAAACACCAGTGGCCACAACCTGTGTGATAATACTCTCTTATCTCAACCAGAGAACATAGAATTCTGGATTTTCCAGGAAGTTTGTGACATTCTGTTAACCCTGCTTCTGTTCCAGGCACAAGTTTCAAATTTGCTTTTACTTTTGTGGCCTGCATGGGCCAATGCCAGTTGGTAAATGGAGATGGGAATGTGAAGCCAGCTTAGTTATCTTTTATCTTCCTGAAACGTAATTTTGTTTGGTGTGACTTCAGGGAAGGAAGGCCGTGCTGTTGTTACGTCCCAGATGGGGACATTAAGACCCAGAGATGGTCAGTGTTTCTCAAAGCACCTGTAGCTAACAAGCATCAGAATTGGAACTTGAGGTCCACTCTCTACACTCCCATCTCATCATCTTGATTGAGGAAGAGTTTCCCCAAACATATTCATTTATCAATGCAAGCATCTCACAAGGCTAATGGAGAAGATTCTGTCAATGTCCCTCGCATTTCCCCTACCAGTTGTCTTTTGAAATTGACAGTAGAAGTTAACACACCGGAGTGATCCTCAGCCAGTGGGAACTAGAAAATGATGGACAGATACCACAGCTTTCTCACCGCTCAGTGCACTGCCAATGTACATGCAACATAGCTTCTCATTGGGCCAAGTCTTAGCTCTCTGCAGCATTGCCCTGTGCATTAATTCACCCTTTTGTGGACTATCTTCTTTGTCTCAATTTCCTTTCACTTGCTTCCAAATATCCCACTTGCACACAAACCCACTGAAACTTACAGTTAAGTTGAGTACTTCTCACATTCTACACCAGTAGACTGAGCGTGAGTCCAAAGATGCCACAGCAATCAGAAAAATCCAGCTGGACCCATGGCCTTTGCTCTAAATATATATTCACCCGTGATTTAATTGCTACTTTCTTTTTAATGCTTTAAAGCAAGAAAAATAAAACAACCTATCCCTAAATTCTACCATGCCAGCTAAAAATAACCATTATTTACATGTTAGTATATATATCCATTATACATACTACTTTATAGCTTTTTCACTTAATATATCACGAACACCCTTTAGAGTCTTCAAATATTTTGTTATTGCTTTTCTAACTGTAGACAATTTAACCTGACCTATATACAGAACTTGTGTGTCAGTTTTATAGAACTGTTTTTCTATTTTTTTTACTAACATAAATATTATTGAACTAAGAAATGTTTTTATTTATATTCCAGCTAGCAGTTAATAAAAAGAACCAGCAGCTTATTCACAACTCAGCATTATATCATTAAAACATTTGCTAATTTGCTAGTGAATATTGGAATATATTCCTTTCTCAAAGATGATTTTTTTTCTTACCCAGTAATCTCCCTTTTTTATATGGTTAACAGAAGTATAGCAGCCTCTCTACTTTGAGAAAAGGAAAATCTTTGTTGTGAACTTTTCAACTTATATTTCTTTGTGGTTGAAAACCATCCCCAACAGCTGCCTGAAAATTTATTCAATTCCATCGAAGCAGCTGTTGGCTCTTGGTGGCTCTCGGGGTAGTAAGAATGTTCCAAGGGATTGAAGCAGTAAGGAGATAGGACTTTCTGAGGTATTGGGAATTGAACTTCAACCAGATATTTTCTTGTGGGTTGTTCGAATATGTGGGAGAAAGACTTTTCATGTGTGACCTTCCCAGAATATCTAAATCAACAATATCCTGTCTGACTTTGGGTTTAAAAAACAAAGTTCCCTGAAAGAATGCACTAGAGCTCCGTATAAATCTGACTTCATTTAAACTCTGATTTCCCCTATCAAGATCATTGCACTATAATTCTCATGGTTTTCAGAGGGTTATGAACTTAGTAGGTGCCAGGAAAACTTGAGTGATTTTAGGGATTTTCATATTCTTGCTGCATCATTTCCACTCAGAAATTTAGGGGGGGAATTTCTCTTCTAACCATCTGTGCAATCCGGCATCAGACATCCAAAATGTAAGCAAGCTAACCACAATGTCAGGGGGAAAAGTGGCTTATTGGAAAAGCACAAGAAGGAGACATAGGGAAGAAATAGAAAGACAGAGAGATGGAGAGAGGGCAGAAGTGATGAAGGAAGGAAGGAAGGAAGGAAGGAAGGAAGGAAGGAAGGAAGGAAGGAAGGAAGGAAGGGAGGAAGGGAGGTAGGGAAGAAGAAGCTATATTTATTAGGTTAGTTATAGGACAGTATAATGAGAAATACCACAATATTTCATTAGGAGTAATTTCTAATGTCACCTACATTTCTGGATGATATATATATTTTAATGGAAAGAAAGGGGCGTACATGAGCTATGGCTATTTTCATAAATCCTGCTCTTCTCCCCCAATTGCACCAACTTGAATTGTGCATGGCCTACACAGTATGCTTTCATAATTCGGGCTGATGGGATTGCTCCCCAGAGTGACTCAGCTACAAGTTCCTGCTGATGCTCTCTAGTCTCTTCTACTTTCTTATAAGTTGCAAATACTGCTCCAACTCTATGCTGGATTCAGCAATACAAGAAAATATGGTTCTGACCCAGCCTATCGGGACACCTCTTCCCGCGGAATCTACAGCTCTGAACAGAGAAAGCAAATTAATTCAATCGCCATTCCATATAGCAGCTCTTACTTCCAGAATATGTCTCCTCCCAGTTGACTTCATCGTGTTCTTCAATCTTCCCTTCTTTTTTATATTTTATTTATTTATTTTTAATATTTTATTTTATTTTTTTATATTTTATTGATTTTTTACAGACAGGAAGGGAGAGAGATAGAAAGTCAGAAGCATGGATGAGAGAGATACATCGATCAGCCACCTCCTGCACACCCCACAGTGGAGATGTGCCCGCATCCAGGATACATGCCCCCACCAGGAATTGAACCTGGGACCCCTCAGTTCCCAAGCCGACGCTCTATCCACTGAGCCAAACAATTCTCGGCCATCTTTCCTTCTTAACAACTCAACCCACCTCTGACTCCAACTTTCCCATTTCTTTGGTCAAATGAGAGTCAAAAGAAAAATTTCAGTTCTTGTAGTAATTAGGCAAGTAATTTGACCCAAAATACCTATTTAGAGTTTGTCAAATAGCTTTAATTAGCATTTTCATGAAACTGAGTCTAAGTGGATGAATCCTGTGGTATTTCAGTCATCAGTTTTGATCAACTTTCTACAACCCAAATGAAGTCATGATAAGGAACTTTCCACTACCTTTAAAATGATCCCCAAGACTGTGATTATTGTACCAAGAAGTGTAATGCCGCCGAAGCCAGTTTGGCTCTGTGTATAGAGCATCAGCCTGTGGAATGAAAGGTCCCAGGTTCGATTCTGGTCAAGGGCATGTACCTTGGTTGTGGGCACATCCCCAGTAGGGGGTGTGCAGGAGGCAGCTGATTGATGTTTCTCCCTCATCAATATTTCTAACTCTCTATCCCTCTCCCTTCCTCTCTATAAAAACTCAATAATATATATGATATTATGACAGAGTAGGAATAGCCATTGGACCCATCAATTTGTAGAAATGCAAAATCAGAGCAATGCTAAAAAAAAACACAGAATTTAGAGAATATCTACTTTACACTAGTATTTAAAATACATGACATTATTTTATTGATCTCATAGATAGTTACTGCAGAACTGCCATGAAGGATGTATTTCTGACATACTAAAACTATAGTTATAAATGATTTCTAAAATAGAAAAAAAAATGGTACTTTACCCATATAATAGATTAATAAGTTGAGGTTCAGAAACTTAAGTCATTTGCTCCATGTCAATGAGCTGTAAATATCACTAGAAAAACTAAAGCAATCTGATTCTTTAGTATGTGCCTTAATATGTCTACACACAGAATCAAAGAATCAGCTTCTTCACTATAATTTGAGACATGGAAGGAATGTATGCCATGCCTGTCTTGATTTTTTTTCTCTTCCTTTTTCGTTTCATCTTCTTTTAATCACTATATATTTTTTTTAATCTCCCAGATATTTTGCTTACAGTGGGAAAGGCTATATTATCTAGTTTCCTTAAGGGTCATGGAAAAAGGAGGCTTATGATGTGCGGAATCTTATTTTACATTTATTTTTATTTTTTTAGTCTCGATGTCAAAATCCTCATTTTTAAACTGCCTTCATTTTCAGTAAAAATACAAACTTACACTGGATGAAGAGTATAAAAGAGTATCATTTGTGTGAAAGGGTATCATTTAGCTTGTAACACCAAAGCCTTAAAGCCAATTCAATCTATATATATTGCGATTAACACTGGAGGGTTGCTGAGACGGTTGAGTAGGGGATTTCATAATCGTGCAAAGTAATAGAAATATTTTGATTTGGCTGAAGTGTTAATATTTTAATCACAGTAGGGATTTGTGTTTTCAAGGGGATACAACACAACTTCCCAGCCTTCCAAGTGACTGAGACAAATATCCTGAACATCCCATAAATCAAGAAGGATGTTTATATTCTCGGAGACATTCTGTTACAATTTCCTTCTCGAGGGGTAAGCTTCGATGAGAGCGTTACAGTTGGACTACAAAACAGGAATGCTCTTTGTTTCGATTAGACAGTCACCAACTTTGAAAGAGAATGCGCCTTGCTATTCCAGGAAGTGTTTTTAAATGATTTCTTAGAAGATGTGATAAATGCTTTTTTGCAAGATGTAGAAGCGTGCTCCAGAAGGACCGGACTGGAGGAGGAGAAAGTAGAGATGAGCATGTCCCAGTTATGGGGTTACTGTTTGTTTTCTTTAAAAAAAACAAACACAAAACTCAGGTGATAGTTGGACTCTGTCAAGTTGGTTTGCTTTCTAAATCCTGTCCTTTATTATCTCCATGTTGGCTCAGCTGTAGATGTGATGTGGAAGAAATGATGCCTTTGGGGCCAGATTACTTATTAGATACACAGAAGGCAGTGAATGGGACACAGGGTATATATCTCACTTTAAATTAGAGAAAAGTGGAGTGAACAAAAAGATCTTTTTCACCTAACATAGGTACTGCTACATCAAACTGTGGAAGGTTGTTGCTGTATTACATGCTTGATTTCAAATTAAAAAAAAATTAGTAACTTGAAAAAAAAATCATTTAGTAATTTGAAGCTACAAAGTATAGTAGTTAAGGGGACACGTTTATTATCAGTCATATGTGTTTATTAATGTACATGTTTTGAACAATGTCTAATACATTTCTGTTTGTGTGTGTTCTTGGAAGATTCTCAATCACTATTTTAAGCCTCTCCATCGTAAAAAGAAATATTACTCCAACCCAGGGTTACTGATAAATTCAAGTTCTGTACAAATATCAATAGTTGTGGGAATACAGAAATCATACTATAAATCATAAACATTTCTGGTAGTTGACTTCTTCATGGTTCTTGCTTTCTCAACTGCTTTATCATTATGGGCTTTCTCAAATTGGTTCTTGATCAAATGGGTACCAAGTTCATTTACTTCTATACAGAAAATGCTACTCATGAATGCCACAGTGTATTTAATAGCATATTACATATTTGACAGTATTTTTATCCAACTCTTTGTCTACAACCATATTTTATTTTAAAATCCTGGCAATGGCAGACTAAAAAAAATATTGTTTTGTCTTTGTTTATTTCAGGAAGTATGATTTCATTCATAAGCAAGACTCCTCACGTTTTCAGTTCCAAGTTCTGAATCAGGAATTTGCTTAGTATTTTATATAGACAAATATCTATCTACCTAAGAATAGTTTATTTTACTAAACCAGTAAAATATGCTGCACATTCTTACATTATAAATAGTTTTATTTATTTATATATATATATATATATATATATATATATATATATATATGTGTGTGTGTGTGTGTGTGTGTGTGTGTGTGTTAATTTGATAAAATTATGTGTATATATAGTTAATTTGAGAAAAATGATTCTAGTTCATTAGTGATAAACACATAAATAATGAACTTGACTTGCATAGTCAGATTCTGTTGCTCTTGAGTCCTGGTGGCCCACCGAGAATTTGTATCCTTCTATGATTTAATCTGTGCTTATTGTACACCTACTATGTGCCAGAAACTGTTTTAGACACTACAGGGACAGCCTGCGGATGTCAAGGGATGTCTAAGTATTGTTAACTAAGCTGCTTACCTCTGGGGTTCAAGGTTAAGAATCTCATTTTTCTCAGACATAGTATTGATATTTTCGCATTGCTATGTCTTTACCCTTTATGTATTTTTATTGAGTTTGGAAGTTGGGCAAAAGAGATTGATTTGCAGGGCAAACCCCAACATTATTAGTATTATTAATATTTTGCAACATACTGCATTTTATTTCTCAGAGCTCTGTGGCTTTTGACCTGCTATACTTTTGTGTTTCATGGAGCTCTGTTGGAAAGCTAACAGCATTAGCTCAGAAAGCCACTAGACCTTTCCGTTCCCTTTTGTAACTTTTGGTACAAATGTCCAATGATGCTCCTATTCTATGTAAAATAAGGACCCACCCTCACTTTCACCTGGCCTCAGCTAGCATATTTCCAGTTCAACCTGTTGAACTTGTAAAAGGGATTATGTTTCATAGGATTTTGAGAATTGAGTCTATGCCAGCAGAGGACTCTTTTTATTACACTCACACACCTTCATGCGTGTGCACACACACATCTACCACCACCCTGCCAACAGTGCTAATGCCAGTTATTCTGTTGCCCTTTCAGATACTCACCGATGCTCATTGCTGTGAATTGGTACAATCAATAGCTCAGCACAGTTTGCTCCTGGTTCCTATGGGAGCACTAAGCGAGACTGCGGTGATGCCCGGCCTCCTATCTCAGCCCAACCTTTGACTCAAGGCATCGGTGCCACCATGAGATCCACCGACGTAACCTCATGTCACTTCACATCAATGTCAGCACAGACTTTGCTCTCTCATCCCCTGGGCTCCTAGCTTCCATACATGGGATATTTTTTAAGAACGCACTCAACCATTCTGATGCTTGAACGATGTTGAAATTGAGAAAACGCTAAGGAATGCTGAAGGGACCTCTGGTCAACAAGGGACAGGAGCTGGTGGAAAAGTCCTCCTTCTCCTTTCTTTCACATTGACGATGGTGAGACGCATATTTTCCTTCGATCTTGCAGTATCCCAGCAGAATGAGACCCTGGTTGTTCATGGCAACGCACCAGCTCAATGATGCATCTTTGGATCGGCTCCCCTCCATCCCTGTTTCATTCTTATAGGCCCCTAAACCATGGAACTTGAAAGCATACTAAAATAAGCTACCTCTTGTAAACACCCTTTTCAGGCTGTTTTCTAGAGAGATTCTGATTTTAGAGATACCATGATTGATACATTGATATAGTATATATGCACATATATACTACATATATATATATATATATATATATATATATATACTACATATATATATATATATATATATATATAAAACTTTTATTCAATATTAAAATTAAAATACATGAACTTATTTAAAAATTATAATTGAGCCCTAGCCAGGTTGGCTCTGGATAGAGCGTCGGCCCACGGACTGAAGGGTCCCAAGTTCAATTCCACTCAAGGACACATATCTCTGTATGCCTCCAGCCCTGGTTGGGAGGCAAACAATCGACGTGTCTCTCTCACATGGTTGTTTCTTCCTCTCTCTTCTCTCCCCATTCCTTACACTTAAAAAAAACAAAATCAATGGGAAAAATATCCTTAGGTGAGGATTATAAAAAATAATTACAATTGAGCACTGCTCAACGTGTTACTATCCATTTACTGAAAGCCAATTCTTTTTTTTTATAATATATTTTATTGTTTTTTTACAGAGAGGGAGAGGGATAGAGAGTTAGAAACATCGATGAGAGAGAGACATCAATCAGCTGCATAGATCAGCCGCCTCCTGCACGCCCCCTACAGGGGATGTGCCCGCAACCAGGATACATGCCCTTGACTAGAATCGAACTTGGGACCTTTCAGTCCACAGGCCGATGCTCTATCCACTGAACCAAACCAGTTTCAGCTGGAAGCCAATTTCTAACATGCCCCCCATCCCTGCCTTCCACCCATCACACCCACCCTCCCACCTCCATCCCCACCATCTCCGCCTAAATGGGAACATGCACAGCTCAGTGCACCCTGGGTAATCCATCATGAGTTTTCCAGAGTGTTTCCTGACAGGTCTCCAAGAGGTTCATAATAGCATTTCCCCTAAGGGCAACGGCACCATTAGTCAAAAGTAATAAAACCTTTTAGTGAAAAATAAATAGGAAAAAAAAAAAAGAAAAAAGAAAACACCTACCTATTCTCGGCACATTTTGCAAATGGACTACATTTCAGGTTTAGTTTCCAGACTTACAGAAGCAAATTCCCAGCTTAATTTCCAGAGCAGAGCCATTGGGCAAACAGGTGCTGGAAAGAATTCTAATCCCTCCGTCTCATAACCTGGGCTTGGAGGTGCCCTGGCCCGCGAGCGAGGCCTGTCCACACCTAGGCCGCGCCTCTGGGTTCGGAGGAGGTGTCACTCCTTTTGCAGAGCAGCTGGGGGTTTGTTTTGCCGAATCCGGAGTACAGAAGCGTGAAGTGTTTCTGGAGAAGAGAGAGCACCGAGCGAGCATCCCAGACTAAACATCGCTGCTGCGATTAGGCACGCACAGGCTCTGTGAGCGGGCCAAGGGTAAACTCCCCGAAAGATAAAAGGGTGGGTAAAGGAAATATCAATGAGAGAGAATTCTAGCACTGATTTTTCTCTTTCCGTAGGTTAATATCCACGGATTCTCTGTCACTGATAGGAAGCAGAGAAGTGCAAGTTTTGGAACAAGAGGAGTCTGCTGTTAGGCCATTTCCAGGCAAGACCTGAAATGGGAACAAGGAGAGGGGAGGCAAGAAAGCACGCGTTCCAGAGGTTTCCAGAGAGACTCTCTGTGCATCAGCAAGAGGTCTGAGTTTGCAGAGGATGCCAATTAATAGCGCTGCTTTGGCGCGCTGATGTGAATCTCAGATCATTTGAGGTTTGCCCTTTTCTCTTGAAAAGTACATCTCGGACTGCAGATGAGTGTAAACATTGAGAGCCATACTCGCCCTCCCTTCTTCGTTCTAATTTACATTTACAGGAAATTCAAGTGGAAAAACCGGGAGCTGGGAAATGCTCGTTTGCAAAGAGGCATTGCTCTTCCAGGCCTGCGGGCTGCATCGCGCAGTTCAAAGTCTTGGCTGCAACTTCCCTGAGACCCCGTGCCTTCCCACACCACACATAGGGCTCTGGCCTCGGTACATTTCGAAAACCTGCGTGGCTTTCTCAAGGGAAAAGGGGTGCACGCATGCGCCAGATGTGAAGCCCACCTATGAAGTCCTGAAGGTCAGGCAGGACAATAGTCAATAGTCATATCTGTCCAACAAGACAGCTCACAGATTATCTGTATTGTGTGCTCCTTGGCCGTGGATTTTACATGCTGGCTTGGGAAGTCTGTTTCAATTGGCAAACCGGTTACTCTAACTCATCCTTACTCTTGATTGTTTATTTTTTAACCTGTCCAACCAAAATATTCCAAATTTATAATATAGCCTGTACTTTGGTTTTATGTTTTAGTTCATTTCAACCACTCTTACTTTTATTTTATATTTTTATTGAATTTTTTAGTGCGGCATATATATATATATATATATATATATATATATATATTAAGCCAGCGACCATAATGCCATAACTACCATAAGGAGCCACCCAGACCCCACTTGTGCACGAATTCGTGCACTGGGCCTCTAGTTCTATATAATAAAAGGCTAATATGCAAATAGACCAAAAGGCAGAAAAACTGAACAACCGGTTACTATGATATGTGCTGACCACCAGGGGGTGTGCACTGAACATGGTGGGTGTTGATCATCGTTGGATGATGGGTCAGGTGAGCTGGGAAGCTAGACCAAGGTGGAGTGCCAGTCGCTGTCATGGGTGCGAGCCTCTGGTGGTTTCTGACAATTCTTTGCTCCTGCACATTGCAGTCCAGTGTGGCATTCATACCTGCTGCCAGCACTGGCCCTGCTCAACCAGCTGCTGGCACCAGAATCACTGCTCACACCCCTTGCCAGTGCCTGGCACTGATCCCAATTGTCCCATGTCAGTAGCAGGTGCAAGTGGCAGTTGCTGGCCCTGATTGCCCCTGAGGGCTTCTCCACCTCCCCTGCTCCTGAGGGGTGATCAGGGCAGTAGCCTCCATTCACACCCACTGACTGTGCCAGACTCTATTGCTCTGGACCTTCAGTAAGTGCAAATGGGACTGGTGCCATCAGTGCATGGGAGTGGCAGTGGTGGGAGTAGGGCTGCTGGCAGACAGGGGATTGGGGGCTGTGGTGGGAGGGTCTGGGCAGGGGCATGGAGATGGGCTGAGATCTATTCCTGTGCCTACCACAGCCTCATGGCCCATGGTTCCTTTCAAGGTGCATGAATTCATGCATTGGACCCCTACTTGGTTCATAAAATTATATAGGTTGCAGGTGTACCATTTTATAATATATCATCTTTTTGTATTGTGTGTTCACTATCCCATTCTTCTATAACCATTTATCATTCCTCATTACTCTATTTTCTCTCCCTTCACCCCTCTTTCCTTCTGGTAATCACCATATTGTTGTCTGTGCTATGAGGATTTATTTTTTTTGTTGCTTAATCCCTTCCCCTTTTTCACTCAGTCCCCCTAATTCTTCCCCTCTGACAATTTTCAGTCTGTTCTCTGTATCCACGAGTTTGTTTCTATTTTGTCTCTTAATTTATTTTACTCATTAGATTCCACGTATAAGTGAAATCATATGGTACTTGTTTTTTCATGTCTGGTTTATTTTATTTACCATAATACTCTGAAGATCAAACCATGCTGTCACAAAAAGTAACATTTCCTTCTTTTTTAAGGCCAAATGATATTCTATTCTATAAATTTAGCACAGATTTTTTTTATTCATTTATCTACTGATGGGCACTTGGGCTGTTTCCAGATCTCTGCTATATTAAATAATGCTGCAATAAACATATATTCTTTCAAATTAGTATTTTGGGATAAACTGAAATCCCTGAATCATAAAACAGTTCTATTTTTATTTGTTTTTAATTAAATCCGTAATGCTTTCCACAGTGGTTGCACCAATCTGTATTCCCACCAACAGTGTACTATAGTTTCTTTTCTCCACATCCTAACCAACACTTATTTGACAAATTTTTTGTGACAGTCATTCTGACAACTGTGAGGTGATATTTCACTGTGCTTTTAATTTTAATTTCTCTGATGATAAGTAACATTCAGCATCTTTTATATATCTATTAGCCATCTGTATGCCCTCTTTGGAGAAGTGTCTATTCAGGTTCTTTGTCCATTTTTAATTGGATTGTTTTAGTAATTTACACCCCAAAATGCAAAGGATTGAAAGAAAATTTTATGAAAAACTATATGCCTAAAAGTTGGACAATCTGGATAAAATAGATAAATTCCTAGATACATCCAATCTTCTGAAACTGAACCAGGAAGAATCAGAAAATCTTAGTAGACAAATTATGGGCATTAAAATACAAATTTATAATTCTAAAATTTCTTTTGAAATTCTTAATATTTCTTAAAATATTTTTACACATTTGAGATATTTTTCCCATTTCCAAGTTATCCTATACTGAACATCTTAGTACTTCTAGCTATAAACATTATTGAAAAATTGCAAAAGAATAATTAAAATCTCAATTTTTTTTATCAGTTGTAATTTTATGAATACTCTTATTTTTTAAAAAAGAATTTTTATGATAGAAATACATGGTATCAGACTCAAAGTCATTGTAGTAGGACTGTGAACATAGGCAGATGTGCATTTGTAATTATTTAGTCAAATAAATAAGATAATAAAACCATTTTCCCCACTTTCTAAGCATAAGCTTAGTTGTCATTATTTCTCTGATGTAGAATAGAATTATTCTGTTTAATTAGGAAAAGTTATAGAACACAGATTTCATGTCTCAATCTTTTATGGAAGAAAGTTCATTATTTGGAAGGAGCATAAGATGGGAATTTTGGTTTTTTATTTTTGGTTGTTATTTATTTTTTTTTCCTTTTCAAACCCATAGTTTCTAATGACTGGAGGAGGTTTCTAAGCCATAATCCTTTCCATTATTATCATGCTTCATTACTTTACAACTCAGTTATTTAGGCCATAATGATAAAGAGAATAAAATCACATTATATGCCATGTTCAAGCTAACAAGTTATATTAAACATTTGTTAATTTGCTTTCCAATATACATTCTCTCTTGTTCTTAAGTAGTGCATGAAATTCTGTCTACATTTACCCATAGACCTCTTTCCCTGCACTCAATTTTCCTGTGGCGAGACTAGATAATTTCTGTAACTCACCAGAGAAAGTGATTTAAGTCCGAATGGCCCATTACTTTGGCCACAGGGACGGGTTCAAAGATAGATGTATGACCTAAATCAAGCAAGTGGGTCAACTGGACTGAATTCCAGAACCTTTCCTCAGGTTTCATAGTGTCAATCAAGGTACTTACATAGCACTTGATTTTGTAATCATCTGAGACTGAACATTCCAGGAACATAATGTTAAAATCTGAAAATGTACCCAACATTTTTAAGAATTAAGTCAGTACAAATCCTTTATTATTAGTGAAAGGACAACTCAAATTAAGGGTCAGTAGCATTTTTTTTTACAAACATTATCTTTAAAAATTTTAAAAACATTATCTTTTATAAAATCACTAGTAGCCCTGCTCGCGAATCAATGTGCCAGTAGCTCTCTGTGGGTCCTGGCCACTCTGCACCCGCTCCTCAAAGGCTCTTCAAGGCCCAGAAGCCTATCTGCCGAGACAGTGAAAGTGTTCCCCTCCTGCCCCACCAGCACTCCATGCCTCTTGCCCAGACGTCCTCTGTGGCCAGGGTGGAATGCTTGTCTTGTTGCCATGGTGACAAAACAAGCATTCCATCAGGCCGCTCATACTGCCCACTCACAGTGTCTGCCTCCCTGGGACTGGGGGACTCCAGCAGGGCTGAGAGGACTGGGAGCCACCATCAGCCTCTGCCTCAGTGCCCCCTGTGGCAGCTTTATCCAAAAGGACATATGAAATGATGTCTGGAAGGTCATTCGATTGTCTGATCTAATTAGCATATTACACTGTTATTGTTATAGGTTCCTGATGGAGACAAGAGTAGTAAATTTTAAGACATCAGATTTATGTAAAAGTTTCTTATTGTTCATTTGACGTCTGTGTTCCAGTATTAGTGCTTCTCCTCCTCATCCATTGTTAGTAAGTAGAATTTCTTCTAAATCGTGACCAAAAGAAAGAAACTAGAATGTCAAACTCTAGCTTCAAATAATTTTCAATGTGACTTATAAATGTAATAGAGACGGTTTTATCTGAAAATTCTCCAGTTGTGGGTAGTATCACACAATAATTTATGCATTTTACTAAGGTGAAATTAGACACCATGTCGGATCTAGTTGGTCTCCCTTAGTTTTAAACCATAAGGTCGGTGGGGAGTGGCCTTCTTCTTGACAGCTCCTGTAGCTTTTATCAGTTGCATCTTCACTGCCACGTAGCCTACCCCAAGACTACTAGTTTGTTTTTTTTTTAAAAAAATATATTGTATTGATTTTTCAAAGAAAGGAAAGGAGAGAGATAGAAAGTCAGAAACATCGATGAGAGAGAGACATGCCTCCTGCATGCTCCCCACTGGGGATGTGCCCGCAACCAAGGTACACAGAATCGAACTTGGGACCTTCCAGTCCGCAGGTCAACGCTCCATCCACTGAGCCAAACCTGTCTCGGCAAAACTACTAGTCTTAATGGAGATGTATTACAGTAAGGAGTGAAGAGCAGCACCAGCATTTGAAGAGATTACCAAGTGCAGAGTGGAACAGGAAGCAGAACAGCATGGGAGTAGGATCCTTGCACCTCCTGTAGGGGATTCTTGCAGTGAACCAAGGAAACCCCTGAAAGAAATCAGGAGCTAATGAAGGTCTTTTTTCCTAAAAAATATGCCATATTGTCCATAGGAAATGAAAATATATTTATTAGGAGAAAATACTGGTGTTTCTCTTTGACCTGTTCTTAACAGCAGTTTCCTCTGCTATGAAATTCCTGGTCCACAAGCCTATGCTGAGCTCCTGAGTGCAGGGCATTTTGTTCTGAATTTAACTGTTCTATTTTTTCTCATGGCTAGGAGAATGAAGATAGTATTTGATAACGGTTATCTGTTTTAGTTTGCTAAGGCTACCTTATACAAACTGAGTGCTCTAACAACCAAAATGTACCCTCTCCCAGTTCTGGAGACTAGAAGTCTAAAATATCAACTGTATTGATTTTTTTCTGGGAGTTGTGAGGGAAGGGAGCTCAGTTCCAGGACTCTCTCTTTGGCATGTGTATAGCCATCTGCTCTCTGTGTTCATGTTGTTTTTTTCTCTATATGTGTTTCTTACTTCGCATGTGGCCTTTTTAAATAAATTCACCAGTAATATTGGATTAGACCGTCTCTAATAACCTCTCTTTAATTCTATCTACATTGACTATTCGTTTTTTCCTTTTTCTTTCTTTTTTTTTTTTTCTGCAAAGAAACTTAATTGTTTCATTTGATCCAATGCATGGGCTTCAGAGGACTTCAGGGTGGTTAAAAAAAAATGTCTAGTAGTTGGGGAGAGGCTCAGGTAAAAAACCAGACACCAGGGGAAGGCAGAGAGTTCTCTCATGGGCTTCTGTGCTCCAGGACTACTAGCCATGGTTGAGGGTGAGCCTTCCATAGAGATATTGATCCAGCCCAGCCTGGGGGCTGGCCAGCCTGCAGAGTGAGTCAGGTGGCCACCCACCTTCTTCATGCGTTTCACCTCCTCATCCAGGAAGTTATTCTCCAAAAAGAGATGAGGATCTGTGCAGGTAGAACCCAGCACATACATCTCCAAAGGGGCCTGGTTCAGGTTCCTCTCCAAGGCCAGGGCAGCTTCCATGATGCCCACCCACATCCCGGGAAGATTTCAGCTCCTCCTGGAAGAGAATGTGGCCACCGTGCTTGTTTTTCAACTTTAAGAAATGCTCAGTGCCGAGACCGGTTTGGCTCAGTGGATAGAGCGTCGGCCTGCGGACTGAGGGGTCCCAGGTTCGATTCCCGACAGAGGCATGTGCCTTGGTTGCAGGCACACCCCCAGTTGGGGGTGTGCAGGAGGCAGCTGATCGATGTCTCTCTCTCATCGATGTTTCTGACTTTCTATCCCTCTCCCTTACTCTCTGTAAAAAATCAATAAAATATATTTATAAAAAAATGCTCAGTGCCTTCTTGCTTCTTCGCCACCAACTTGTGGAAGAAGTGGTCCACATCTTGGAGAGCCACATCATCCCACTCAATAGAATCCCAGAGAGAGATAAGCGTAGGGTACAGTTAGGCTAGGAGGTTGACCACAGCCTCCACCTCAGTGGAATGATTGTGACCAGTTTGGGAGGTCATGGTTGTTGGGCAAGAGTTAAGGTAAGAAAAGAAAACTAACTGGTGTGTTGGCTGATCTTGGAGGTTCTGAAGGTGGTGACTAAATAAGACTCAAAAGAGTGGCCAGAGTTTGGAAGAAGAGGCATCGTGGATCTGTTCTCTCCAAACACTGTTGAAGCAAGAGATAGATCTGGGACCACTGAGGACAATGGGTCTACAATGACTATATCTAAATTAGATCATATTTTGACAAACTGGGTTAAAAATTTCAATATATAAAGTTGGCTGGGGATACAGCATAATTCATTTCCTCTATCCCATGCTTCTATTCCTATTTTTTTTTCTATTACTAAAAAGTAAATTAGTTAGGCTCGACCCAGTGGAGTAGAACTCCCAAGGCATATAACTTAATGGCTATATTTATTCGTTCTGGATGCATACCACCTGGATTTGTCTCTTTCTAGCTCTGTGACCTGCTCCCTCATTTATAAAATGGAGATAAAACTATCTATCATATGAAGTGCTTAGCCATTTTTTTTAAATATTACACTTACAAAGATGTATCATAAAATATTCTTGAAGAAGAAATAACTGCCTTCTAAGTAGAGGTAGAAGTCTGTACTCCTTGACTATGAGCGCTTACTATCCCAGCAAAGAACATATAACAAGCCTGGAGAATAATGCAATATAGATTTACCTTTGTTTGGAATATGAGGATAATGCTGAAATGATTCAAGTTATGCAGATGCCTCAAGTAATCATAAAATATACTTAAATTACAACTTTTTTTATCTCTTGATTTATGTACCAGCCTCAATAGAGGGTCATTTGATCACTTTTGTTTCTTCTCTCCAACCCAGTCTCACAGAGTAACCCAGAGACAAATAAAGGAATCAATCCCTGGGAAGGTAATAGAGGTGGGACTTAATGTACTGTACATCTACCCAGAGTTCTTTGCACTAACACCTGACCACTTCAGAAACATTTCACCTATTTGTAATTATTTGTAAGTAATTTGTAATTATTTCTCCAAATTTTTATATTTTGAGGATGCTCCTTTCTGCCTCCCTCAGCTCTTAGGGGACTTTATTTATCGTCAGCCACTATGATTGTTGCTGGTTCTGATTGAAAGCCAATGAGCTTAGATCTGGGCTTCTCTTATTCAGATCGGAACACTCCAGACTCTGATCTAAGTGTTTTATATGTATCATTGGATTTAAAACTCAGAGCAAGTCTTTGTAGACATTAATATTATCATTAAAGATTGTAGACAAAAAATAATTTAAAAAAGCTTTAGGAAAGCTCAGATTGGCTAATGTCACAAAGCAAGTAGTTGCGATAACATTTTAATCTATTATCAGTGTGATTTTGAATGCCTGAGCTCAATGGCAAATCCTTTCTCCTCACAGATAAAGGTGAAAGTCAGTTATCTAACAGTGTCCTTTATTGCAATGTGATGAGGCTCAGATAAATTATAGAGTTTGAATAATGAGGTTGTCTCAGTTTATCTGCTAGTCCTCAATTCCCTTAATTCCAAGTAATCTCAAGTCAGAGAAGGAAGTATGGCTATGAAACCAGTAACTCAACAGATGGTTACTTTATCTGCTTTTAAAATGCAATGTAAATTTCGCTAAAAATCATCAAAACATATTCTGTAGATATTTCTTACATGTACATTCACATATATTCCAGACAACTAACTACTCAAAACAAATTTATCTCCTGGAGTTCTGGCCTCATTTGCTTTGCACTAAAACCTCAGATGACACTGGGCTTCTTTTAAGTTCTCATATGTCCTTAATTTTACTCCGAAAAGTTTTCTTGAAGTTGAATTTTAAAAATCTACTCATGTATTATGGTTACAGAAAGGCTCACCAATTTTGAATTTTTATATTCTTAAAATACTTTTTAATTTCTATAATCTATAATAATAAAAGTGCAATATCCTAACTAGACCTGACAGCTGAATGATCTTCCTGGACAAAAGCTGTAGTGGCAGAGGTAGCAGTGGTTAGGAGCATCAGGCAGGCAGGCAGAGTGGTTAGGGGTGATCAGACAGACAGGTAGAGTAGTTAGGGGTGTTGAGGCAGGCAGGAGAGTGGTGAGGTGTAATGAGGCAGGCAGGTGAATGATTAGGAGCCAGTGTTCCCAGATTGGGAGAGGGTGTAGGCTGAGTCGAGGGACCCTCTCCCCATGCATGAATTGCATGCACCAGGACTCTGGTCTATAATTATAAAAGCATAATATGCTAATTAGATTGGACGTCCTTCTGGATGACCTTCTGGACAACCTTCTGGACAAAGCTAGGGCTGTGAGGGAGGCCAGTGCCAGCAATCAGGGGAAGAAAGGCCTATTCTTGCACAAATTTCATGCACTGGGCCTCTAGTTTTTATATATTTAAATTCATGTTTTCTTAAAGTGGAACTTATATTTAAAATACAGTCAGGAATATAAGATTGGATTGAAAGTAACAAATACATATAGAACAATTACCATGTGCAGTATGTTCAAGGTATAGATAGATGGGTAGATGTCCATGTGGATCTAGATATCATATAGATAGATATGTCTGTCTGTCTGTCTATATCCATCATTTGACATTGCACATTGGGCAAATATGACACTGTTCCCATTTTAAACAGGGGATTAGCATTGTGTAAAGGATGGTCTTTAAATACTGTTTTTATTCTTGTGATAATATAAGAACAAGAAATCCTGAGCTAGTTGAAAGCAAAGATTTAATGGAATCCTAAGCTCCTCTTTCTTGTACTTGGTTTCCTTTTGAAAACTTATGTAAATTAATGAGATAAAAGCATTATGTTGCTAAGAATAAAGTCAAGTTTCATAATGAACCAGAATCTTGTTTTTTTAAGGAAATAAGAAGGGGGAAATGCTAATAAAAAATAAAAGGTAATTCTTGTATCACCTTCCCAAAATTTTGTGTTTCTGTTTATTTTTTTTTTCCTTTCTCAAGCTTAAGTATAATTTTTACTTCCTAGGTAATAACAGACTGTAGATATAAAACACATCTAGAATGTGATTCCCTATCATTTTGCCTATTGTCTGATTTACAGTTTTCACTTCCTAAGCCATAAAGACATATTTATAATTAAGAATCTCAATCTTCTGAGTTTAATCAACCCATTTGACATCTTTTATGTCTGAATTGTTTTCTCCAGCTTAGATTGTTTGCCTTCCGGGTAGAAACTGTGTCTATGATGATTTATATAGTGCTGTATACTTAGTATTCAATAAATAATAAACAATAAAGAAAGATTGCCTAGCATAGATATAATTCTCATGCTAAGGACAAATTGGCTAAATGACTTAGAATTATTTTTCTTTTATACTGGAAAGCATTCCTTAACATATCTTCTTCAAATGAAGTAATGTTTTCCATTTTAATATCCCAAATTCATCTAGCTGTGTGTTCTCTCTTGCTTTCATTTGAAGCTTTAAATCCAGCTTTAAATACATTTTAAAGTATTTCCTTTTTATGGAATCCGTGCTTTTTTTTTAGTAAAATTTAATAAAAACATCAGTGAATTGCTGAATGATCTATGCTAGTTCATCTGCTAAGCACATATGTACAACATTTGGGGCCATTCCAAATTAAATTTATTTAGTGAAGGTGAAATTATTTTATTGCAATGTGTTTTATTTCTGGCTTTCATACAGCATTGCCTTTCAGATCATTGTTCTCGGTGTTCAGTTCTTTGACTCACCATACATCATGGGTACCTCCAGGATGTCAAATGGAGAAGAACAACCTTCTGTTTCTTGAATTGTGACATGCAGGTAGGTTCAACTTTGGTAGAAAAAAGAAACTCATAGAGCTGCAGGTTGTCTTGTTCAATCTCACTTCAGGGCCTCTAACAAGTGTTTCCTTCGTGGCACAGTCTTTCCACTTCTCCCTCTTGTATATTTCTCCAGTCCTCTGCCAGTTACTGCTCATCATTGATGCTTCAGGAGAGCTTTCTTCTCTACCTCTACCTTCTATTGGTCTTAATTTGTTACCCTGATATCAACACCCCTAATTTCTGTATTTTCTTTTACATCACATTCATTATATTAGTCTTTTCTTATCTGCCAGGTATCTTCTAGATCAGATAATAACCTCCATAAGGAATAAACCTTCTGAATTAATTACTAGTGTACCCAGAACATTAATCTATGTGTCTAGCACACATCAATCATTCACTAAAAGTTGCTGAATGATTTAAAGACCAAGACCATTGTTCACCTGTCAAAACAATTATAACAGATCACACACTCTCAAAGCAAAGGAATGAAGGTTTATTTTTTTATTTGTCTTGTAAATTATGGAAATTATTTTACGCTCACCAATAGATTTTAGACTCAATCAGTATTTAATAAAAAGTGTGTGCTTTCCTAGAGCAAGGCTAATATATGAATGCAAAATGTTCTCCAAATTTTCATACAATCTGGCCATTTCTAGATTTATCATCTGCTGTTAGTTGATTTGGTAAGATTAACTATGATTTTTTCTTAAAAATAATATGAACTTATAATGTATTGGCACTCTCTGCAAAAGAAAAAGATTCATTCATTTTCTATATTTAAACTCGGCACAAGATTTATTTTTATTAATTGGGGAACCTTCTACAACTGGGCTGTGCAGGTTGAGAAGAATACTATCTAATAAAAGAGCACTATGCAAATCGTCCTCTGCTACACTCACAAGCTACACCCACCAGTCATACCCACCAACCAAGCAGAGCGAGTATGCAAATCAACCCAACCAAGATGGCTATGGCCACAGAAAGCACAGGAGAGAGGCCTGAGTTGCCCCTGGTGATGGAAGAAGCCAAGCTTTTCCCAAAGCTTGGAGGGTGGAGGTTAGGGCAACAAAGTTTCAATGGCTGTGTGAGCAGAAGGCTTGGCTCTGCTCCAGGCTACAAAGTTTCAGTTGTAGAAAATCTATAAATCCCAGATACCAGGGCCTCCACTTGGGTTGCTGGGGGGCGTGGCCAGCCTGAAACCACCACAGGCCCCTCACCCAGACCACCTCATGCCCCTGTGAACACCTGGTACAGAACACCCTTCAGGGCAAATCAGCTGGCCCCCACCCATGCACCAGGCCTCTATCATATCTAATAAAAGAGTAATATGCAGACTGATCATCACTCCAACACACAAGATGACTTCCCTCATGTGGTCACAAGATCCTGTCCCCATGTGGACACAAGATGGCCACCACTAGATGACCAGTTGGAAGGGACTAGGCCTGTAAGGGAGGGATGAGCAGTTGGCAGGGACCAGGCCTGCAAGGGAGGGCAGTTGGGGGTGACCAAGCCCACAGGTTAGAGCAGGTAGGGGCAAACAGGCTGGCAGGGGAGCAGTTAGGCATTAATAAGGCTGGCAGGGGAGTGGTTAGGGGATGATCAGGCTGGCAGTCAGAAGTGATTAGGGGCAATCAGGAAGGCAGGCAGGTGAGCAGTTGAGAGCCAGCAATCCTGGATTGTCAGAGGGATGTCTGACTGCCTGTTTAAGCCCAACCCCTCAAGCGTCCCAGATTGGAGAAGGAGCAGGCTAGGCTGAAGGACATCCCCCCCTCACACCCTGCCGCCTGCATGCATGAATCTCTTGCACCAGGACTCTAGTCTACACTAATAAATGGAAAATATGCAAATTGACTCTCACTTCATGATGCACACCAGCAAATCAGGAGTGAATATGCAAATTAATCTCATTGCCTCTGTGGAGACTGACAGCAGGGAGGAGGCAGCTCCCAGCATGGCCTACTTGGCATTTGCCATGGTTACTGGGAAGCAGGCAAATGCAGCCACAGGCAGCACCCAGCACAGCCTCAGCGACTCAGGAACAGTGAAGTGCAGCCCATAGGCAGCACCTGGCATGGCCTGTATGGCCGACCACAGGGTGTGGAGCAGGCAGGCCCTGCAGAGAGCATGGAATCACAGGGAGCAGTCTTAAGCCATCATTAGGACATTCTCTTAGGGCTCCCAGATTAGAGGTTGCAGGTTAGGCTGAGAGACACCCACCCCTGAATTTTGTGCACAGGGCCTCTAGTGTAAAAATAAGAAGACACATCTGCAGAAGAGAGAGGACAGAACCTGTAGTCAGGAGCTGGTGTAATCTAAGAGGAAAGAGCTGTTCAGGCTGAGGAAAAAATCTGAGCTACAGTATTAAAGTACATGGGGTCACTCTCATTCACTCATTAAAAGACAGACTGACTACCAAGAGGGACCCAGATTACCAGTGTAATGAAGCAAGTGTGTAGCTGTGTAAATTGAAGAATGCCTTCGTTTGTTTGCCTGTTTTGGTCAATCAATAAGTTTTTGTATTACCAGACCGCAGGCCGTTTCTGAATAATTCTAAAATGTAAATATTTTATAAGAGGGAAATTGTAAACCTAATTGATATTTTGGAATGAAATTAGATCAGGAGTTTCTTATTTCCCATCCAGACCTGCAGATTTTCAATAATTTAATCTCATTTGTTGATTTTTTAGTTTTTCTTTCTGGGACCCAAAATTTAATATGGAGGATCAAGTAAGCATTTTTCCTAGGAGATAAGAGAAGTTGTCTCTACAACTTTAAAAAGCTTGTGTCAATCTATAAGAAACCTAATTTAATCCATTTACCTTAAAGAAGATTAAATTATGGCAAGGCTTTCTGTAATTCGAACCACCTGTATTAAAAAAAAAAAAGTTAAGCACAACTTTAACAAGAAAAAGCTTTCAGTAATGTAAATCTGAATAATCCGTAGACTTAAACTATCTGAAACTAATGCATATTTTGCACTTAGTCCTAATTTAGCTCACTAAGCATATATATTACAAGAGAATTCATGTTTGATTTATGGACCATCATGATGTAATAATTAAACCAAATTTTAAAGTTAAAATGAATTTAAACAATTAAGAAATCCAAGTATTAAAACTATATGCCCGCCTCCCATCCTAAAGTATTCATCTTAATTGAATTCAGTGGTAAACTTTATGTTCTTCCTCTCTTCATTTTATTCACCTGCTCACACATTTTATCTGATAATGTTTTTTGCTAAAATGATGTAGGGTTAATCTTGAGAGATGTATCTGGAAGTAATATGATTTAGGCATTTATCTTGTTTTCATGAGTGCTAATTCCACAGCTAAAAACTAAAAAAGCAAGATGTTTAGTTATCTTTATACAGGCTCAGCTCAATGTTGATTTCATCTCCTTAAATGTCAAACATTTATGGTAACGGTTCCATCGTGTTTGGAGTATTTGAATATAGAGTACTGAATTGCCTGACAGTTGGACATACAGATTTTCAAACTAGGAAATGTAGCCTTGAATTTCCCTCTATTGTGCAGTTTCTGTCTTCCTACCATTTTGTGTCAATTCACAATATTCAAAATTGTGTTTGTGAAACAGAGCCTGCTTCTGAATAATCTTTTAAGTCCAGTTTCCGAGTGAGAGGTAGTTGGAAGAAAAGCAAGACATTACACTAACTACTTTGAGAGATAGCAGTCGTGTAGATTGTTCCAGAGAAACAGTTATTCTCCGGAGAAGTCACAGCTTCCAGAGAGCTGCATGCAAGACTAACCAAGCAAAAAGCCTTTTATTTTGGGTCTTTTGTGCACTTGGAAAAAGGGAACCAGTTGCTTTAGCAGTAAAGTCCTCTTTAAACAAATCAAATCTGAAGCAAAAGGGAGAAAGCCCGATTGCCATCGAGGGAATATAGAAAAAAAAAACATTTGGGTTCAAGGTCACCAGGATTCTTAGTGTGACAGCCATTGTTCCACCATGGTGAAGGCGTTTCGTCACCAATTATAGGAACATGTTTTTAGGTGATCCATGGATGTTGGGGCTTTCTTCTCTTTCTCTAGAAGAGCTCTCTAATTAGTAAAATCAATTTTTAAAAAATGACCTTCTAATGAACAGCTGTGGTATCTATTGTTTATGGAACAGCCTTGCCGTCATGCTTGTTTTTGTCATTGAAATAGAAATGAGAGTGATTTGCATAAGTAGAATATCATTTGCTTCCTTGATTATTTTCCTCTCTTTCCCTCCTTTCTGCATATCATCATTTCAATTGTCTTAATGATAAGTGGTTCTTAAGCAGAAAACAACTGTTTGCTATTTTTGACCTCTCAAAACAGACTAAAAAATATGTGAATATAAAATTAGTATTAACTTAGGCTTTGTTTTAACCACAATATGTTTGTTGAGCAAGGGTCAAATTCAGCTCAAACCAGTTGAAGACATATAGGGCAGTATATAGTATTACCATATGAAGGGTTGCATCTCTATTTGAAAATAAATATACCTTTCTGAATAGTTTGTAATAGCAAAATATCATTTTTGAAGGACTTCGTGTCATAAAAGAACTTAATATAGAGAAGTTTTAGTATTCATTTAAAATTTCACATGAATATTTCCTTCAGACAGTTTCTTCTAAACATTTCCCTTTAAAGAAAAATATCTCAACGCAAATTTACTATTGCACTGCTAGTTTTACTCATGGCAAGTTATTAAGTTATTTAAACTGTTTTTGGGTTTTTTTTTTGGTGAAAAAAAAGTATATGTTGAAGTCCTACCCCTTAGAATATGGCCTTACATAGAGATAGGGTCTCTATAGAGGTAGTCAACATTAAGTGATGTCATTAGAACAAATCCTAATTTAATATGCCCTTATAAAAAGGTGAAACTAAGACACAAATGCATAAACAGAAGAAAAAAAGGATGCGAAGACACAGGGAGAGGACAGCCTTCCACAAAAAGAGAGATGCCTGGAGTAGACCCTTCTCTCACAGCCTCATAAGGAACCAGAGATGCAGCACCTTGATTTTGGACTTCTAGCCTCTGGAACTGTGAGATAATAATTTTCTGTTGTTTCAGTCTCTCCGTTTGTGGCACTTGGCTATGACAGCCTAAGCAAAATAATAAAGAAATATATTTACTACCAAGTAGTCTGTTTTCAATCAACATATTTTAAAACTTGTCCCTTCATTGTCACTTAAGGATGCTATTCAGAAGTACTTAAGTACTCTATTTAGAAGTAGAGTATAAGCATGAAGAATATTGGGCCTTAGCATCCAACAATCTATCCTCTGTCTGTGAGATTCTGGGTGATTTGTTCAACTTCCCTGTGACTCAATGTCATTAGGAATAACATAGAATTAATAGGAGCTCCTATGAAGAGTAATTGTGAGGAGTAAAATAGGTGAAATATATAAAATTATGACACAAGTGTATAATCTCTGGTGAACACTTTATAAATCCAAATGCCCATAAAGGTGGTAACTGATCTATACTGATTACTAGTGAAGTCATTGTGAAACACAACTAGGCTTGACTGTATTTCTAAAAGTTAAGACTTATGGATCTTCCACTTTCTAAGAGGTTGAACCTACCAACATGTGGTGCCCTGTTATGGACATCAACTAAACATCCCCCGAAGCTTTCTTCATTGAAGACTATGTGTGAACCTGCGTTGTCCTGCAGGTTTCTAAGGAGAAAAAAGATACATCAGCTAGCCCTTCTACTGATGAGATACTGAGGTCCAGTAAGAGAGATAAGACGGGGATTCATCAGGCTCTGGTACAGAGAGAACTATAGTTTAAGATGAATTCTGAATCTGAATTGTATAATTAATTACATAGTATCCGTGCCTGCTCCTGACTTCTCCACTCCTGCCGGTGCTCCTGAGAGAAAGCTTTGCTAAATCACGGTACCCCCATGCTTAGGTTCTTTAACAATCATCTTTTAAAAAGTTAATATATTCAGCCGAGACCTGTTTGGCTCAGTGGATAGAGAGTCGGTCTGTGGACTGAAAGGTCCTGGGTTCGATTCCAGTTGGGGGCATGTACCTTGGTTGCGGGCACATCTCCAGTGTGGGGTGTGCAGGAGGCGGCTGATCAATGTCTCCCTCTCCTCGATGTTTCTGACTTTCTATCCCTCTCCCTTCCTCTCTGTGATATTAAAAAAAAAAAAGTTAATATATTCATTTGTCACATCTCCAAGGCTACCCATTTGGGCATGGGAGATAAAAAAAACAAAAAACAAACAAACAAAACAACAACAACAACAAGAGATGGCTGGCTTAGTACTCTTCTCTTGAGTAGCTTTTGGAGAATTGCCCAGTGGAAATATTGAGACCAAGAGACCAAGAAAGAGCTTCTTAGGTGTCCTCTGACAAAATTAGGCCCACGTGTCTGCATTTACATGGAAACGGTGCTCACCCTGGTCATGGTATTTAAACATCCTGTAAGATGACAAATTCATTGAGATTCTTTCTGTTCTGACACAGTGTCTCCTATGTGAATTCTTATAAGAGCTTGTTTTCTTCTTTCCATGCTCAGAACCCAGCACAGCGGTCAGCGTGAATCAGGTACAATAAAAGGAGAAGAGTGAATTTATTACTCCAAGAGAGTGAAGGTGAAGAGAAGGTAAACAGTCATGAAGAATGCAGTATTCATGAGTAGCTTTGCAATAACGGGAGGGAACACACAAAAAATATGTCCGGAGAAGAGAATTTCAGGCAGATGGAAAATCAAGAATGAAAGCACACATGAGGGGAAAGAACTATGTACTGAAACTGCAAACAAGTTAATTTGGCTCTGATCCGGTATATATAAACATGAATTTAAAGGTAAAATTTAAAAAGGCAAATCCCATTTACATTGAGGAGGCTTATAAATGTAGGACTAGGGAATGGCAGCCTTAATCATTACAACTCTGAAAACAGCATTCCATAGCAGCCCCACTGCCTCCGGCATAATCTGTTAACAGTTGGTAATTTGGAAAAGGCATGGGAGAAAATTTTATTGATGTACAGATATATTAACCAGATTACTCTATGTTTTATACAGCTTGAATATACATTAATCCACTAAGAGAATAGTTTCTTTGATATATTTTGAATATATCACCTGGATGAGTATCTTTGACATTATATCTCTTCATCTTTTCTCTTAAATGGGCATTAAAAACTGACCCATTGTGTCCTATAGATGCTGATAACTTTTATTCACTTATGTGCATTAAAATCTCCTCCTGGGAAATAGGAGATATATAAAATAGAAATACATAACCAGTCACAAAGTAGGTTGCTAAGATATTATGGATGAGATCAAGAATATTATTTCTTTACCTAAATATTCATCTAATTTCCTGTAAACTTTAAGTGAATGGAATCGGAAAGCCAGGCTTGAACTAAGTAATGCCAAGATAATTTCAAGAAAATGATACAGAAAGCCAGTCTATATTTAAGTTATTTTGGGGTGCTTGATTAAAAGATACATGCCCAATAAGTTAAGAGAAAAAAAAATTATCTGACAAACAAAATGCTGCATGATTCAGACATTTAAAAATACATATATTATGTATACCTTTATAATACATTTTGTGGTCACTGGAAAATACTCATAATGCCTTATCTATTTATGTCAATGTGGATAAATTTCAAAAAAATAATATTGCATGAAGAAAAAGTAGAAAATTAATCTTAAACATGAATGTCATTAAGAACATTTTAAGGGTAGGACAAAAGTAGGTTTATAATTGTTTATATGGAAAATATGCAATAATTAATAAGTAAAAATACAAGAATAAACTGTTTTGTGTACTCACAACTATAAACCTACTTTTTCCCTACTATGTATATACTAAAATTATGCTATTATCCTTGAGAATGAGCTACACCAACTTTCTTTTTTTAAAATATATTTTATTGATTTTTTAACAGAGAGGAAGGGAGAGGGATAAAGAGCTAGAAATATTGATGAGAAACATTGATCAGCGTCCTCATGCACACTCTGCATTGGGGATGTGCCCACAACCAAGGTACATGCCCCTAACTGGAATCAAACCCAGGACCCTTCAGTCCTCAGGCCAAAGTTCGATCTACTGAGCTAAACTGGATAGGACAGGGTCACCAATTTCTATGAGAAAGATGGGAAATATATTAGATAAGGTACTGAGGTCCTATAGATAGCTTGTCCTCAAGGCAAATATTTTAATTTTTAATTAGAAAATAAAATATTTGAAGCAAATATGAGTCACTGGATGAAGCATCTTAGTCAAACCAAAACATTGACTTGACACTCTTGACCCCTTGGTGCTACTTGCCTTAAATGAAAGAACCAAACATGTTTCTCAGAAGAAAACGCTTCCAGGTTACATGATGTCTTTGGCTCCAGAAACAGAAGAAGCTAGATTCTTTTACACAAAAAGACAGTAAGGTAGAGAGAACAAAGGCAAGCGAGTTCTGCCTCTGCAGACATGACATTGCATGTTCTCAATATGTTTCTTATCTGTTAGAAATTATCTCTGAGTAGTATTATAGCACATTTTAACATGATTTTTTTCATCCTTTTACACATTATCTAAATTTTCTAAAGTTAGTGTGTATGACTTTTATAACCAGAAAACATATATTTTTTTTTAAAAATTTACAAGGTTATAGATTCCAATAGGAAAAACAAAAAAGTTATGGAACCCACAAAAACTCATAAAACAAACACCTCACGAAGGAAAATATACAGATGGCCATTAGGTAAAGCAAATAAGAAAAGAGGCTGAACATCATTTGTCATTCATTAAATACAAATTAAAACACTAATGAGATACCACTCTTAGACTTAGGAGAATGCTCAACAATCAAAACATCGGAACCACCAAATGGTGGTAAGGATGTGAAACGATGAGAAAACTTACTGGTTTTCTGGTGGGAACGCAAATTGATTGGTACAGTCGCTTTGGAGGAGAGTTTGGCAGACTCTGACAAATCTAAACATACGTATACCATATGATCCATCAATTGCACTCCATGGAATTTATCCAAAGGAGCTAAAAACATATGTTGACACAGAAACCTATGCACAGATGTTCATAGCAGCTTTACTCACAACCCTCACAGAAGAATCCAAAATGTCTTTCAATAAGAGAATAGATAATAAACTGGTGCACATCCCGACAATGGAATTATTCAGCGCTAAACATAATAAGTTATCAAGTCATGAACAGATATGGAAGGAGCTTTTCTATTACTAAGTTAAAAAAAAGTCAATCAGTAAAGGCTATATACTATATAATTTCAAATACATGATATTATGGAAAACGTTAAAAAAAAAGGAGTCAGTAAAAAGCCAGTAGTTTCCAGGCTGAGGGGAAAGGAAGACAAAAACCAGCAGAACACAGCATTTTTAGGGCAGTGATACTATTGTGTTGGATACTAGAATGGTGGATGCATATCATTGTATATGATTCAAACTCACAGAATATTCAACAAAAGGGTGAATCCAAATATAGACTATGAGTTGTGGGTAATAGCAATGTGTCATTGTAGGTTCATTGATTATAATAAAGTAGAGGCCCAGTGCATGAAATTCATGCATGGGGTCAGGGTGTGTGTGTGTCCCTCAGTGCAGCCTGCATCCTCTCCAATCTGAGACCCCTCAAAGGATGTCCACCAGGATTGGGCCTTAATGAGCAGTTGGACATCCCTCTCACAATCCAGGACTACTGGTTCCCAAATGTTCACCTGCCTGCCTGCTTGATTGCCCCTAACTGCTTCTGCTGCCAGTCTGATCACCCCCTACGCTCTCCCCTGCCAGCCTGATTGATGCCTAACTGATCCTCTGCCAGCCTGATTACCCCCAACTGCCATCCCCTGCAGGTCTAGTCGCCCCTAACTGTTCTTCCCTGCAAGCCTGGTCCCTCCCAATTGCACCCCTCTGCAAGCCATATCAGCCTTAACTGCCCTCACCTGAAGGCCATCTTGTGGTGACCATCTTGTGTCCATATGGAGGAGACCATCTTTGACCACATGGGGCCAGCCATCTCGTGTGTTGGAGTGATGACCAATTTGCATATTACTGTTTTATTAGATAGGATGTACCACTCTGGAGAGGAATGTTGATAGTAGAGAGGTTGTGTCTATGTGGGGCAGGCAGTACATGGGGAATCTTTGAACTTCATGCTAAATTTTTCTGTGAACATAAAAGTGCTCTAAAAAGCAAAGTTTAGCCCTACCTGGTTTTGCTGAGTGGATAGAGCATCAGCCTAAGAACTTAAGGGCCCTGGCTTTGATTATAATCAAAGGCACATGCCCAGGTTGCAGGCTCAATCCCCAGTAGGGGGTGTGCAGGAAGCAGCTGATCAATGGTTCATTCTCATCATTGATGTTTCTATCTCTCCCTTTCTGTTCCCTTCTGAACTCAACTATATATATATATATATATATATATATGTATATATATATACATATACATATGTATATATATATACATATATATATTATGTATATTTTTAAAAATATATATATATATATATATTTTTTAGAAGTTTATAGTCTATAAATAATAAGAACTAAATAACTAAATAAACACATTTTTTAAAAATCTTGGAACCCATAAACATTAGTAAGTTGGTTCTCCTTTGTAAAACAATGATATTTTATTTTATTTTATTTTTTGTTTATTTGTTTTTAAAGATATATATTTTATTAATTTTTCACAGAGAGGAAGGGAGAGGGATAGAAAGTCAGAAACATCGATGAGAGACATCAATCAGCCGCTTCCTGCACACCCCACACTGGAGATGTGCCCGCAAGCAAGGTACATGCCCTTGACCGGAATCGAACCCGGGACCTTTCAGTCTGCAGGCTGACTGACGCTCTATCCACTGAGCCAAACTGGTCTCAGCAAACAATGATATTTTAAACTAGAGGTCCAGAGCACGGATTCATGCACCAGTGGGATTCCTCAGCCCAGCCTGCACCATCTTGCAATCCGGAACTCCTTGGGGATGTCAAACTGCCAGTTCTGGCCCGATCCCCTGAACCTGGCAGTTTGACTTCCCCTGAGGGATGTAATAGTGTGTGAAGTGGCCAGGGAGAAGCCCCAGCCAGGCCAGGCGCCGTGCTGCTCCTGCTTATCCTGGTACCACTTTGCCTTCCATCGCTGCTGCTCGCACTGCTGTGAAGGTGGGAGAGGTTCACATCACCACAGCTGTGCTTGCCAGCCGTGAGCCCAGCATCTGGTGTGCCCATTGGCCAGCTGAGCCGGGCTCCTGTTGGGGGAGCGCTGTGACCACCAGGGAGCAGCTCCTGCATTGAGCCTCTGCCCCCTGGTGGTCAGTGCACATCATAATGACCAAACAACCAGTCATTTGGTTGTTCGGCAGTTTGGTTGCTTAGGCTTTTATAATATATAAATGAGCTTAAGCCAAAAATCACTTTGGAATTTATTTATTTATTTATTTTTTATTTTTAAAATATATTTTATTGATTCTTTACAGAGAGGAAGGGAGAGGGATAGAGAGTTAGAAATATCGATGAGAGAGAGACATCGATCAGCCGCCTCTTGCACGGGCCCTACTGGGGATGTGCCCACAACCAAGGTACATGCCCTTGACCGAAATCGAACCTGGGACCTTGCAGTCCACAGGATGACGTTCTACCCACTGAGCCAAACCGGTTTCAGCTATGGAATTTATTTTTGTCATTTGGAAGATAAAGCATATTCTCAAATTGGTTGATTCAATTTCACAAATTGTAGAGCACTGCTCATCTATAAACTGTGATATAATGTTTGATGTGACAGTCCTTTTCCTAAACAAGCTCACAGTGTAGTGTGGAAGATTAGAATGTACACAAATAAGTTACATATGTTGACGTACAACATTAGAGATTTGCCTGGAAACGCCACACACCTTAAGATAAAGCCTGTGAATCTAGCACAGCTGAGTTCAAGCCACCTTCCTACTCTAGGAAAAAAGAAAAGAAAAGAGCGCTTTGCAATCTGATTCAGTTACTTAGTTCCTCTTTGCTTACGATTTCTGTCCATCGGTATTATTTATTAGATAGTATGAAACAAATCATCTCCAGCCTATGGCAAAGCACCCACTTCTAAAACCATTTCACAGGTAATCACCACAAGGAACATCATTGCAAGACATTTGAAAACTTAATATTTATTCCACTTTGGGCTCGTGTCATTTGTTTTCCCTCCTTCATCGTTCGCTTGCATTCTAGCCTCGCATATACAATCGTTGAAAGAAAGGCGAAAATGTCTTCCCTGAGAATTGTGTTTGTGAGTGCCCATCCTCTACAATTTCCTCCCTGTTTGTCAATTGCACATTCTAGACTATGAAATATTCAACAAACACAGTGCTGATGGCTTCCCTCCCTGAGACCTCTATTTTACCAAATGGAATTTTTACAACTGTGCCCTCCTCCCCCTGCCCCTTTTCCCCTCCCTCCCCCCACTTGCTTCTGCCTAATGGGTACTCTGGGGGAATGTTGTTGGTTTAGAGATTCAACCGCATATTTTCAACAAATAACAGTGCTGAAGCCAATGAAATCGGAGAGCAGCGAACATGATTCAGTGATCTCTGAGCGTAAGTGGTTCATATTTCTCTTTCCTTCGGGGGCTTAAGGGTAAAGGACACGCTGGGATGTGTGAAGTGCAGCGGCCTCTAAGCAAATGATTTCAAAAGGAAGTGGAGCGTTTCTTGTTCTTGGGAGTCACGTGGGAGTCCTAAGCTGTCAAACTTAGCGGCAGTGGAAATGGCTTTCTCTTTGGGGACCAGCATCCATATTCATTTTCCCCCCATTTGGTTTGCTGATACAGCAGGCATAGCCCGGCAGGTGCTGCCGGGGACTGCCAAAGGGAGGGAAGCAGGAATGAATTACATGGCTCTACTGGGTTCTCAAACCAATAGCGAGAATTAATGTTGCTCCATTGAAGACCCAAGTGCTTCTCAGGAACCTGGGAAAACCAATCTATCACTGATGGTGTTCTGTTATAAAAGCGCTTTGGTGAGTCATAAGATGAGGGGAGGGGAGGGAGAAAATGGCTAATGAGGAAACAGGAGTGTCTTTAAATACTGGGATTAGCAATTTAAACATGCTGACTTAGCTATGTTCAGCTTACTATTCTATATATTTATATATTTAAACTTAACATCTACTTATGGAGTAGCTACTATGCGCTACGTATTAGGAATACAGTACACATGACACTTCTAAAGCTCAGAGTCTATTTTGAAAAAGAAATAAAGGAAGGAAGGAAGGAAGGAAGGAAGGAAGGAAGGAAGGAAGGAAGGAAGGAAGGAAGGAAGAAAGGAAGGAAGAGTAAAAAGAATAGTTCCCAGATGTTGTATTTGATCATAGGTTAAGCAAAGGAATCTGTGAGAGCAACAAGGGACATTTATCACTCTCTCAAGAGGTTCACAGGATAGACCAGTAGAGATGACTGGTAAATCAAGTTCTAGTGGGTGCTCAAGGATGAGATTGGGTATAAAGTGGTGAGAAGTGGGGTGATGCTGATAGTATCCTGAGAGCTATTCTGATGGTAAAGTTGGCAGAGTATATTAGATGATTGATGTTAAAGGGAGAACAAATAAAAGAAGAATCCAATAACAACCTTGTATCGGAAGAAGGACTAATATTAAGGCTCCATATTACGTATTACTTGACATCTGGGGAAAACAGAGAGGACCTTGAATGTCCTAATAAAAGTCCATCTCACCATTGACTGCTGTTAAGGGGCTACAGGCCACACCCTTCCTTATCCTGACGATCAAGCACTGCAACTGCTTATCTCTGAGTAGAAGCTTCCCTAGCAGCTCACAAATTATTCACAAAGTGATTCACATCTTCGCACAGGAATTAGGGGTCACTGGCCCCATTTTTTACTTCAAAGCCTACTTTCCAAGACCCCTGTCGATTCGCTCATTTTCCAGTGCAACCCCTCTGCAGCCTCTTATATGTCATGGTGCCCTCATCCTCCAAGCTTTGAATATATGTGACTAATAAATGGCTGTCCATATCATCTGTCCAGTGTTAAGAACTGTCTTCAGCCATATTCATAATCCTAAAGAAAGGACTTCTCCTCCATCAATGCAGTGAAGAGGAGATGAGGAAAACCTAGGTTGGGCAATGTTTTAATATCATTGGGCTGCTATAGCAGGTGTCTTAAACAATAAACTTTTATTTCTCAAAATCCTGAGGGCTGGGAAGTCCTAGGTCAAGGCACTGGTAGGTCCAGTGTCTGATGAGGGCCTACTCTCTAATTCACAGGTGGCCATCTTCTTGCTGTGACCTCACATGGCATATGTGAAAGAGCTAGAGAACTTTCTGAGGTCCCTTTTATAAGGGCACTAATCCCACATGTGAGGACTTCACCCTAATGACCAAATCACTTCCCATAGGCACCACCTCCTAATATCATCACATTTGGGGTTCACCTTTCAAGATCTGAATTTGGAGGAGATAAATATTTAGTCCATACAATTCTTCCCCTCCCCACAAACTTATGACATTTTCATAATCAACATACATTTATTTTAGCTCAGTAAGGGTCTTAACCTACTGTAGCATCAACTCTAAATCCAAAGTCTAAAGTCTCACCTACATATGTAAATCAGGTATAGGTGAATCTTGAGGTAACCATTAATAGTTTTCCCATTATTGATCCTGGAAATGCTCAGGGAAAAAGCATTTTGTTCTGGTCGTTTGTTTGGTGAGGGTAAAGGTGGAGGTAGATAAGGACTATAATAAAATCAGTTTTATCAAACATATAGAAGAGAAGGTGATTTACTATATGGATGAGAGAGCAGGGGGGGATAAAGAGAAGGGATCATGCACATCTGTATCATGAAAGACCTGTGGTCATGATGCTGTAATGGCAAGACAACCAAAGACTAGTCACCAGGAGGCTGTGTGCATGGCAAGGCTCACGTGGGTGGGCGGGGACTTGACTCTGGGTCTCACATCCCACCTGGAGCAGGGCATGTCAGCCTGGGTCCCATCTTCTGCCCCGCCCAGCGTGGTGGGATTCAGTCTGGGTCCCACTGGCGCGGTGAGTCTAGGTCTCTTGCAATATCGTGCACTGAGCCTCTAGTAAATATATAAACAGTGGCTCGATGGTTGGGCGAAAATTGAGCAATTTCCTGCAGTCACAACCTCCATTTTCCACTGGAGATAAGAACAATGAAGTCCTTGAGAATAAGGGAGGAAATGCCAAAGTAGGAAATTTGGGGAGAAAGTAGCAAGTTGGAAATAGTCAAACAACTATGGTGAAGAGAGAAAAGGGCATCACTCATGGCAGATGAGTTATTATTGCCAAAATCTTAAGCTCTGCCTGGTTTAAAATTGACCTAGACTCACATCATGTATACCATGGCAGTCCTGACTTCAGAATCTTTGTGGGAGAAATCAGGAGGATGCAAGGGCAGTTGATGAAAATTGGCTCAAGCCAAGAATTTTTTAAATTGTATTTTTTATGGGTATGTGTGTCTACATCCATGTTTATATTTCTCCGTGGCATAGTAGTTTGTTACTTTGTAAAAGCTTCTCTATTTGAATGCTTGGCAAGGAATGCTAAATGGTATTTCTCTAAAAGCAAACTTGGAAAATTTCTTCGGGATAGGAATTGAGTAATGGAGGAAAAGTAATGGGAAAATGGAAAATGCTTTATTAAAACCTAAGAAATGTCTACACGGATAAACAAGATGAGGAAGGATATGGCCTATAATGACATGGAGAAAAAAGAAATGTCCGTGAAGCAGAGAGAGATGCCTCGTGATTTTAAAGACCTTTCATTTTAATGTGTACTTTCTAAAGAAAGTTATTTCTTCAATAACTGCTGTCCTTCTAAGACAAAGGGAATTTGGACACAGAATGCACACACAGAGAAAGCAGAGATGGAAGTGGCCATTCTCCAAGCCAAGGCACATCAGGATTTCTGGAACCCATGAGAAGCAAGGAGGGGTTCTTCCCAGCAGCCTTCACACAGTACGGACCTGAGACACCTTGATTTCAGGTTCCACAGCTGAGACCCGTGAGAGAATTAACCCCTGCTGGGTTAAGTTAGATAGTGACACAGCCCTAGGACACCAACAGCTCAGGTGAAATATTGGAAAATGCGTTCAGATACCTGAGCTGCTTATGAGTTCAACCAGAGGCCATTGCTTTCAGGCTCAACCCACCTTTTTCTGCGCTTTTAATTTTTATTGATTTCAGAGAGAGGAAGGGAGAGAGAGAGATATCATCGATGAGAGATAATCAATGTTTGGCAAGCCTCCTTCAGGGGATGAAGCCTGCAACCTGGACATGTGGCCTGACCAGTAATTGAACCATGGCCTCCCCGTTCATAGGTCAACATTCAACTACCTGAGGCACGCAGGCTGGGCCAGACTCCATCTACTTTTTGCTGAAGTTTTCATTACCAAGGGCCTTGCCATTTCTTTTCTTTAGAAATACCTCCTGAAGAAAATCGGTAATTAGGGCACTCCAGGATCAGCATACTGATTATCTCTACAAACTCAGAAATATGTGTGTCTAGACACACGTGGGCTCTTACAAACAACCAAGGTAAGATGAGACCGGTTTGGCTCAGTGGATAGAGCGTTGGCCTGCGGACTGAAAGGTCCCAGGTTCGATTTCAGTCAGGGGTATATACCTTGCTTGGGGGCACATCTCCAGTGTAGGGTGTGCAGGAGGCTGCTGATCGATGTTTCTCTCTCATCAATGTTTCTGACTTTCTGTCCCTCTCCCTTTCTCTCTGTGAAAAATCAATAAAATATATTTTTTTAAAAAAAAGAACCAAGGTGAACTCCTGGGAAAACTTCTCCATCCTATCTATTCATCTACAATTCAATACATTTGACTTTCTGTTTTCTGCATTCCTCTTCCATTGGTCTACGTTTCTGTAGACCAAACTATGTGTTTGGTTAACTGTGGTTTACATAGGATAAAAGGCAACACAGATAGAAAGATAAAGGGAGAGAGAGGGAGAAAGAAATAGGGAAGGTGGAAGAGAATGAAGAAAGAAGGTAGAGAGTGAAGAGTATAACAAAAATTAACCTGAAGTAATAAGCAGCTTTGGCTTAAATTCAATACTTCCTTTTGTAACCTTTATTCAGTAAGATTATAATATTTTTTTTTTTCTTTTAGAACTGGAAGATGACAGAGAAAAGAGGTGGAGCAGGAGACAGAGAACATATTCATTCTTCCTGTACCACAGCATGTCTTTAAAAATAAAAACTTATTGTTTTTATTAAGACTCATAAAACTAAAATAAAAAGGGTTGCTCTCGATGCAGCAGTTTGGCCAGTGTACTGCAACCCTGCAGCACTTCCTTGGATTCAAATATGCTTGGGTTCAAGTAGTCTAAGATGTGTCATTCTTCATCTCCTCATAAAGCACCAACTATATAGCTCTCACACATTCAATGTTTTCAGCCAAACTCTGGAGAATGCCTTTAATAAATGGACAATGTAGTAATGAAAAATGCCAATCTTTCAACATAGGAATACTACCAAATGTAATATTTACTGAGTATTTATCACATCGTGGGCTAACAGGATTATTTCTCTTCTGCAATAATACAAAAAGGATGGAAAAGAGCTTTTGAAGAGTTCACATTAAATTTGGAGGTCTCCTCTTACTATATGCATTTCTGCTGTTTCCTCTTTCCTTTCACCCAGTCAAGCTATGCTAAGGCATCTTCTGTAGTCAAAACTAAATTTTTTATGAGGATAATTTTTATTTATTATTTTGAAGTATATTTGTTTTGATGTCAGAGAGGAAGAGAGTGGGAGAGAGAGAGAGAGGTAGAAACATCAATGATGAGAAAGAATCATTGACTGCCTCCTGAACACCCCTTAGAGGGAATAGAATTGGCAACCTGGGCATGTGTCCTTGATCAGAATCAAACCCAGGACCCTTCAGTCCACAGACCGACACTCTCTCCACTGAGCCAAACCAGATAGGGCTGTGATGACAATTTTTTAAAAAATATATATATTTTATTGATTTTTTACAGAGAGGAAGGGAGAGGGATAGAAAGTCAGAACATAGATGAGAGAGAGACATCAATCAGCCGCCTCCTGCACACCCCACACTGGAGATGTGCCCACAAGCAAGGTACATGCCCTTAACCGGAATCAAACCTGGGACCTTTCAGTCCACAGGCCGACACTCTAACCACTGAGCCAAACCGGTCTCAGCTGATGACAAATTTTTAAATGGCATGTATTATGTCTTTAATGATACAATGTTTCCCCAAAATGCAGAGTTATTATTGTTTTTACTTGAGTTTGAGGTGTAGAGACTGCTTAAATCTTTGACTATAATTGTGGGCTAAATTGTTGATACCAAACGAAACTTCTTAGAAAGATTAGATGGAATTAAATTTATTTTTTTTCCTACTCAGCTCCTTGACCCCTACTGAGAGATATGTTTGCCTTTTACAAGGAAACCTAAATTTATGAATCACTCACTTGACACTTAATCATGTAAATTAATGACATGATAAATATGCCTTTTGCAATCGCAGTGCTGAATAAACTGTGTGTTTGGTTAACTGTGCCATTTATAGCTCCCTGATTTTGAAATGGGAAGCATACAAATTCATTTGTTCTATAAGTGTTTACAGTGCCATTGCTCTGTCTTTGAGTCTAAAATAACTTTATCTATTCTAGGAACTTCTTCATCGAATGCTTTTTTTTTTTTTTAATCGCTCATCCAATAGCAATGCTTTTCTACTTTCAAGGTAATTTATTTGTACTGCTAAGTGCGGACACAGTCAGGCAAAAGTCAGATCAGCAAGCCCATCAGCTGTATTGAGCCACTGATTGCTGGGATACTCCTCCAATTTTCCTTCCTACAGGATAAACAACACAATAATAAAGGAAATTCCTATAGGAGCAGGTAGACTCTGCCCACTAGAAAAGTAAACTCTCTCTTGTCTTCATGAGAGAGGAAGTTTTACAACTTGGAGCAAGACACCCCCTGAAGCTAAGGCTCCTGTCCTCCTGCATATTGAGTTCTAGAGGTTTCGTCTTCCTCGATGATTACATTAGTTAAGAAACTTGGATCCCTGAGAAAGACATTCCCTGGGTCTTAAAGTGCCGGGAGGCATTGAAAGAGCTGTATATACATTAGAAAAGGAATTTACAATTGTTAAATTTTCTAATAGAAAGAGTCTAAGATAAATAAGATCAGAGGTTTATGGCCTGAAATAAACAGTTTAGTCAAACTGTCCTGATCAGATCACAACAACAAGCTTTTGCTTTTTTCTCGCTGTGCTGTGGGTTGACTTGGACAGCGCGATGCCTGTCCTGTTATATATACATTGGTGGATAGTGTGGCACTTTTCATGGGACTTGACTGAACCGAAGCCAGGCCCAGGATGTCACATGTGCCTGTCAGGTGCCTCGATGGGATGGTTAAGAAGGATGGGATGCTAGGACCTTCCATCACACGGTCGTCGACTTGTAGGTGACTTTGCACTCCCTGCGGTTTTCCAGAGTGATCTCTTCAGCAGAGGGGCCAAATTCCTGCATGGAGGCTCCAGGCATTTGCAATCTTAGATCTAGAACTCTGGATGCAGTAATTCCACAAATTCTACTGGTTAGAGCAGCGGTTCTCAACCTGTGGGTCGCGACCCCTTTGGGGGTCCATCGATCCCACCACAGAGGTAGTCTAAGACCATCAGAAAACACATATATTTACATTATGATTCACAACAGTAACAAAAGTACTGTTAGGAAGTAGCAAAGAAAATAATTTTATGGTTGGGGGTCACCACAACATGAGGAACTGTATTAAAGGGTCATGGCATCAGAAAGGTTGAGAACCACTGGGTTAGAGGGAGGCACCATTAGCAAACCAATGTACAAGTGAGTGTGCAAATCAGAGAGCATTGTTTATTGAGGGCTCTCTTCCGAGTGTAGCTATCACAAAGATAGAACGCAAACGCCATATAGTAAACAAATGCAGTTACGACAGACATAATAAGAGTGAATGTCCAAAAATAAAACACTTTGGGACTTTTTTTTTTAATTTTTCAATTTAGTAGTGTATGCAGCAATGGAGCTTGTAGCTTATGCCTTCTATGTCAGCAGCATTATAAACACTGTTTGATCTTAGTCCCTTTAATTCTGAAGTGCCATTTCCATTAGATTAAGTTTCCTCTATATAATCTTCCAGCTGACAGTTTAGTCTATCTGACTGGTCAGCTGCTTTGGACTCCCAGGGTGAGATTCCTGCCCAGAGCTCGGATTGTTTGGCTGTATCCCTAAATGTTTTTTTTTCTAACTTTTGCCAACTCTTTAGTTCTTTGACACCAGATTTTGCTCTTTAGGACAACTGCTAGCTAAGTACCTTTGAGGCAAGGCCAACGACTAGACATATATTCTAGGCCTCCCCAGCTGATGGGCAAGAAGCTTTTTAACATATTTTTTTTTAAGTTTGTTTTCCCTGCGTAGGTATAGTTTAGCCTAGGCTATTTGTTGAAAAGCTTCAGTGGTAATAGGATATATAAGGAAATATTAGCTCTATGTGTAGCTTCTCCCTTTGGGCCAAGCAGCCAGTAATGCTCTATGAAATCATTGCCTGGGTGAGTAATAATAAAAACAGCCCGCAAGCAGTTAGGAGATATTTAGATTTGTATAAACATGTTTTCTTCATGACATTTGAGTACTGTTGATGCTTAACAAGAAGTTTCCAGACTTCAGAAAGTAAAAGTTAAGTCCCTAGAAATTTAGTTCTGAGAAAATATTTTATAAAGGAAAAATTTGAAATGCTGACATAAAAAATATATTTTTATGGCCAAATTATTTCATCTGTCCATAGAATGTTTATCTCTCAAGATCCCTCAAAGGTAATTGACAGAACAGAATATGCAATTGATACTATGTACAACTCATGATGATGGCGATTAAAACTAATCCTTGATCCATTACCACTAAAATTTATCTGATTCATATTTTTTATTAATTTTGATTTTCAATTGAGAATCAATATGCATTTGTATAGCACACACATATTCAAATCACACAACCTTTATATTCAACAGTATAAAGGAAGGGTTTTTATAAAAACTAAATTTGGGTGCAACCTCATTTTTACTCTGGAATAAAGAAAAGAACATCAATAAAAAAAACATTTTCCCCTCCTTATGATCTTGCCACTTGTTAGTTTAATGCAGTGGTTTTCAACCTTTCTAATGCCATGACCCTTTAAGACAGTTCCTCATGTTGTGGTGACCCCAACCATAAAATCATTTTTGTTGCTACTTCACAACTGTAATTTTTCTACTGTTATGAATCATACTGTAAATATCTATATTTTCCAATGGTTTTAGGTGACCCTGCTAGCAGTCCTCAACAAGTGGGTCACAACCCACAGGTTGAGAACCACTGCTGTAGAGCCTAATCCATTGGAAAACACAGATATTTACATTACAATTCATTAACAAAATTATAGTTATGAAATAGCAACAAAAATAATTTTATGTTTGGGGGTCACCACTACGTGAGGAACTGTATTAAAGGGTCACAGCATTAGAAAGGTTAAGAACCAGTAGTTACTGCTAGATCTAGTTATCTATATATATAAAAAGCTAAGTGACTGACCATACCACCATCTGACCTTTCGACCAATCAACCAGCCACTACATCACTACATATGACATGCACTGGCAATTTATATATATGGCTAATATGACATGCACTGGCAATTTATCTATATATATAAAAGGCTAATTGTCCATCTGACTGACCAGCCAGTAAGTATGTAAGTATGACAAACACTGGAAATTTAAAAATAAATATTTACTCAGGCAAGGAAACTTTTTCCATTGAGCCAAACCGGTTTTGACTGGCCTCCCAGTTAAATTAATTCAAAGACAGTTTCTCCCGGTACAAGAATTTGTGATGACTACTAATAAATCACAAACACAAACTCTAGAATATTCCTACCTGAACTCATTTTTGGACACGGTAAGTTATATGCTGCTTACTCTTGAGATGGAAGAGTGTGTGACGTTAGCGTTAAAGTTGTAAATACTTCATCACAAGGAAAATTAGTCAAGCACTCTGAAAGTGTTTTTACTCTTAATATGGTGAATATGGTATACAAGAAGACATTAGAATAAGTTTAATCAATTTATCAATCATTGTTTTTATCAATGCTGTTTTTATATCATGTTTTTGTGGTTTTTATATTATGTCTTTGCTGTTATTATATCATGTTATTATTGTTTATTTATTAATCAACTTATATATTATTTTCATATACATTTTACTAATTTTCTTTCATCTCTAACACTCCTATTATAGAAAAAGGGTGAATAGTGATATTAAAATATGTTATATTTTAATTTTATAATACTATATTATATATACTATTTTGATATGTCATTTTTTGCAGTAACTAATTACCACACAAATTTTTATTCTAACTAATTCCCTTTAAATGTGCACAAATTTGGGCACTGGGCCCCTAGTGCTCTATAAACAGACACAGCACCAGATGTGTATATACATGGAATAGACTGGCAATTGTCAGAGGGAAAAGGGATGGGGGTGATTGATTAAGGGAAGTTGAAGGAATTAGCTAAAGAACCTATATGCATAGTCCATAGATACAGACAATAGTGTGTGGAGGGCCAAAGGGAGGGAAAAGAGGGTTGGGTGGAGTGGAGAGAAGAAGGAAAATGGATGGCATCTCCAATAATGTTTATCAATAAAAATTAAAACAGAGTATGACATTGGCATTACCTATTGTTGTCTGGAAATAAGAATCAAGCAAAGATTAAATGACTGTCTGTGCCAAAATGGAATTCTGGTATAAACTCATGGAGAAAGTATTATTTCATAACTAGAAGTTTGGAATTGAATTCTCTGTTCTTTGTCATATTTGCAACTAGAATATTTGTGATATCTTGTGCATATCATTAAAGACTATAGTTCCTAGAATGTTAATACCCTTCGTATAGACACAATCATGTAACCATACTTGAGACTTAAAAAGTTTAATGAATATATATGTACATTATCTAACCAGAAGATCATAATAGTGCTTTCAAACAATTATATTCCATCATACTAATCTTTCTTTTGGATGCTAGTCAGCTTAAGGCTCTCTGAGCCATTTAAAGTAACTTATGATCCCAAAATACATTTCTTAAGGAATGAGATATCTATATTCACTAATCTAGAAAAATCTCCACTAAAATAGTTACACTAAATGATTCCTTGCCTTTTCTATTAGAGAAGACATCCCCTACAAAGATATAACTATTTTAAAAACATGTTTAAATAATATTTTAAATGCATTATTTACCTAATTGGCAGGAATGCTATATTTGTATTTCCTAGATCTTTTTTTAAATAGACCTAAAAGAGATTCAAAAGTCGATCTAATTGTTATAATCCATGAAAAGAATAACTGTTCATGTTAAAACCCTCAGGTTACATCAATTAATAAAGAGTGAAATTTAGACATTTATCAGAAGATGACTATTAAGAAGATAATTTAGCTGATTATTATTTCTCTAAAATACCCCAAAGGTACAAATGCACATTATGTAACCTGGCAATTGCCACTTTGAACAATGGTGTAATTTGTGAGTTCATGGAGTACCACAAAAAGGAAAAAAAAATGAGTAAGAATAGCTAATTTTTAAAAAAAATAATATAATACATACATGATAAGCCAACTTTTTAAGTTCATAAAGAAACTTAAGCACTGACAATTCAACACACTGATGGGAAAATTTGAGAAATGGTTGCTAAATCTTTTATCAGTGCTGAATTCACTCATTTTTTGATGTCCTAACAAAGATCAGCCCCATAATTTTAATTCCCTACCCTACTGTTACTATTACAATCTTAATAATTAACTCATCTCTCATGGCGATGTTTACCAATTTTAATAAATAATGTTATCTTCTATATACCTGTTTTTCAGGTATATGGCAGATTGTAACATAAAAAGTGTTATGGATTCTTAGATTTTTTAAAAAAATATTTTATTCGTTTTTTACAGAGAGGAAGGGAGAGGGACAGAGAGGTAGAAACATCGATGAGAGAGAGACACTGATCAGCTGCCTCTTGCACGCCTCCCATTGGGGATGTGCCCGCAACCAAGGCACATGCCCTTGAAGGGAATCGAACCTGGGACCTTTCAGTCCGAAGGCCAACGCTCTATCCACCGAGCCAAACTGGTTTCGGCTGGATTCTTAGATTTTTTGAAAGCTGTTTTGGAGACCCTTAGTCACTGTTATAATATTTGTTTTGCTTTCATTAGAAAATTTCTTAAAAGTTTCCATTGATGTCATTCTCAAACATGCCATTTTATGAAGCTGATGATAGCAACTAAGACCACACTTAGATAATATAATCTGCTACAGATTCAGCATCTTTTTCCCAGCAAAGCAATTTGTGTGGAGTTTTTAATTTGCCTTTGGTGTGTTTATGTCAAGCCTTGTCTTCCATCTTTAATAGTATATATTTTGGAGTGAATGCATTACATTGGGATTTTAAACACTAACTTGGGCAGTTTGAAGAAGAAATATGTATCGACTATTTTACACAACAGAAATTCAATTTATGACTTATGTTCTGGAGTAGCCTGCTCCTATTTTATAAAAAGGTATATATTGAACTCTAAATGTTCTGCTTTAAAGTGTATCATGAATTTCAGTGGGTGAATACCAACTGGAGAACATCCAGAAAAAGCAAACAGGAGAGTGAAGGATTGGAAATGATCTCTTAAGAGTAAAATTTAAGAAACAGCAAATATTTATTCTGGAGAAGAGAAGATCCATGGTGTACATTCAAATCGTCTATGAGTGTAAAAAACATAATTTGATTGAATCTTTATAGAACCAGAGAGGTTAACATCGTTATTAAAAGAAAATTATGGTAAAATACTTCTAGACAAATATCTTTTACTAAATAGTTCTTTGCCATTGAACAAATGCTTTAATAAATCCAACTTTTGTACCTTATCCACTCCACCCACTTCATTGTATCAAAAGGCACGTGTGATTCTGAAATGCTTTATTTCAGTAATGGCTTCCATCATCCAATAATGGAGAGGACACCATTATATATCCTAACTTGGCCACATGTAAACCATCTACCTATTCCTCTTGCTCCTGCTTTCCACTAAGAACAAAACTAAAACAAATGGCCCTAACCAGTTTGGCTCAGTGGATAGTGTGTCAGCCTATGGACTGAAGGTCCCCAGGTTTGATTCCGGTCAAGGGCATGTATCTTGGTTGCGGGCACATCCCCAGTGGGAAGTTTGCGAGAGGCAACTGAATCGATGTTTCTAACTCTCTATCCCTCTCCTTTCCTCTCTATAAAAAAATCAATAAAATATATGTTTAAGAAATTAAAAAAAACTAAAACAAATGGCACATGTAGCAAGAGCAAAATACAAGTCAACTCTTTATTTAACTTCGCATTCTCCTTCTCTCCAGTTCTTTCTAAGTAGGTGTTTTTCTGAATAAATCGTTGTGTACTTAGTGAGACACTGTTAAAGCATATCATTATCAAATTATTAATTTGTCAATACTATGATACATTAATAGTGATAAATATAAAAGACTTAGTGTTTTTTAAAGAATATTTATGGGTGCCCAGTTGATATGGCTCAGCGGTTGAGCCTCAGCCTATAAACCAGAAGATCATGGTTCAACTCCTGATCAGGGCACATGTCCTGGTTGTAGGCTTGATCCCTAGTGTGGGTCATGCAGGAGGCTGCAGAACAATGATTCTCTCTCATCATTTATGGTTCTATCTCTCCCTCCCCTTACTCTCTGAAATCAGTAGAAATATATTTATATATTTATATATTTAAAAAATAATCTTCATGGATAAAGGATGAGGGAAGCTTTATTAACTGCCCATGTGATGAAGACCTAAGGATATTGGCTGATGATGAAATCAATGAGAATCCTCAGTGGTTTGTGCCGACCAGGCTAATTAGTACATAAAATTTAATTATATAAAATTCGGGTATGTAGGTAAAAAAAATAATAATTTTTCTTAATTTCCATATTAAGTTTTTAATTTTAATGGATAAGAGAGATTTATTTTTATCTAACTTGGGAAATCATAATATATCCCATATTTGTCTAGAGTTTTGTTTAAATTATAGGATCTATCATGGTTTTAGGTACTATAGAGGTGGAGTGTTTATTTATTTATTTAATATATATTTTATTGAGTTCAGAGAAGAAGGGAGAGGAAAAGAGAGATAGAAACATCAATGATGAGAGAAAATTAGCTGAGGATCGAGCCAGCAACCTGGTCATGTGCCCTTGACTGGAATTGAACCTGGGACCCTTCAGTCCACACTCTGTCTACTGAGCCAAAGCAGTTTCAAATATTTATTGTTGAAATTATTACATACATCCCCTTTTTTTCTCTCATTGATCCCTTATAAACTGACCCACTGTTCCATCCCCCTAACCTCAGGGAATTCTTGAGTGATTTGTCCATCCAGATAGATCTTAGAACTTCCCTTTTCCCACCAGGTCTTTGATCTGAAGGCATGATGGACAACCACTGAGTTGTGGTTCTTTTCCAGCCATTTGACCTCATAAGCTCTGATAGGTATTCCTAGTGCATCCTTAACATTCTTGAAGGAGCAGGTGAAACCTTCTAATGCATGTGTGTTAAAGCTGGGTCATAAAGAGTTCTGCACAGCTATGGATGATTCCATATTTCTTAACCCAAATATTTATTCTTTCTTGTAGTCTTGTTACCTTTATGTCTCTAATTTTACAGAAGAGGATTGATTCTCCTCCATATTTGTGCTCTGAGATGTCTTATACATCCTTGGGGACATGCAGCCTGAAAGAATATTAACCTCAGTTATAACTTTCTTTTCTTAAAATATATTTTTATTAATTTCAAAGAGGAAGGGAGGGGAAGAAAGAGATAGTAACATCAATGATGAGAGAGAATTATTGATTGGCTGCCTCCTGAACACCCCCTACTGGGATAGACCCCCCAATCCAGGAAAGTGCCCTTGACCAGAATCAAATCTGGGACTCTTCAGTCCAAAAGCCGCTGCTCTAATCCACTGAGCCAAAACCAGCCAGAGCAGTTATAAATTTCTTTTTAAAAAAGATATATTTTATTGATTTTTTACAGAGAGGAAGGGAGAGAGAAAGTTAGAAACCTTGATGAGAGAGAGACATTGATCAGCTGCCTCCTGCACGCCCCACAGTGGAGATGTGCCTGCAACCAAGGTACATGACCCCGACCGGAATCGAACCTGGGACCTTTCAGTCCGCAGGCCGACGCTCTATCCACTTAGCCAAACAGATCTCAGCTATAAATTTCATAAACTCTCTTCTCTTCTCTCCCTCCAATTTGGAGAAACTATTTCTATTCTCATCATTTCTTTTTCTTAAACTTGAGGATTATTCCTTAGAAACGCTCTTTGACCTGAAGTCTTATACCTCAGATATATTGAAGTAAGGACCCTGACTAATTTCTGAATGAATTGAGAAATAAGGAGCAGGAGGAGAAACAAAACATGCCCATAATTCCCAAGTGAGTATGCTAATTTAATCCCAAATTAGACTGTGTTACAACAAAATCAAAGTCACATTGAACAGAAGTCTGTGCTGATACCTGGAATGCAATGATTAAATTTTAATTTAACTGGGGAAAACATCCCAGAAGAGGTTAATTTAAGTTTGCATTTTTTTATCATCTGATAATAAGTTCACCTATACATAAAATATTAACATTTATTTTTCCTTTTTTACCCCATTTTTGATCCTCTAATATAAATAGAAATTGTGGTCTACATAGCCACATAACATCCCTGCTGATGTCTTATGAGCAAGAATTTTCATTTTTTCACAATGGCTACTTCCATTGCTTCTTTCTGATGAAATTGCTTAGATCTAAGGAGATTGCATCCTTATAAAAGGCCACCTTTTAACGTGAAATTAACACTAAGAGAAAATAAATTTCATCTTTGTAGTACAAGATGACATTTCTAGAAAACTTGAATGAAAAAATGTCAAAGATGAAAGGAGTGAAAAAGTCAAACATTTCAGTGAAAATGTTAGAAAACTACACACACACACACACACACACACACACACACACATGCACACAGAGTGTATGATTCCATTCCACTTACATAATACTCTAGAAAAAGAAAAAAATCTACACTTTAGTGATTATAAGTGGGTACCTGAGGCAAAACAGGTTCCCACTTATAATTATAGTATCAGAATGGGACCTATGGGATTTTTTTTGGGGGGGGTAGTGTTTTATGTCTTAATTCTGGTTGTGATTTTATCTATACTAAGAATAGAGGATTATGCAAATTGTCCAGGACACCATCACAGTAACAACCAATCAGCAGTCTGTGTGCACAGCAGGTGCAGGTGGGTGGGGACTTGCAGCATCAGGGGTGAGACTAAGGTGATGGTGGGGGGGCTCCGCATACTTGCACCAGGAGAAGGCCTGATCAGTAGCCACTGTGACTGCTGTGAAGGCCGGAGAAAGAGACAGGGCCTGATAAGTAGGTGCTGTGGTTGCTGTGAGGCTTGAAGAGAGAGACAAGGCCTGATCATCAGCCCCCATGGCTGCTGAGAGGTCTGGAGGGAGACGCAGGGCCTGATTAGCAGCCCCTGCAGCTGCTGTGCCATGGGCCCAGGGCAGGGCTCATGCAGGAGGCAACCAATTGATGTGTCCTCTCACACTGATGTTTCTCTCTGTCTTTCCCTCTCTCTTCCATGCTCTCTAAAAATCAATGGGAAATAACCTCAGTGAGGATAGAAAGGTAGAAAGAAAAAAAGAAAGAAAGGAAGAAAGGAAGAAAGAAAGAAAGAAAGAAAGAAAGAAAGAAAGAAAGAAAGAAAGAGAAAGTTCATATCCTATGAAAGAGACATCTTGAAAATGCCTAAAATTGTCCCTTTTTTTTTGTGATGAAGGGACTGGAGTCCATGTTGATGAAAATACCTTGGCACCTGAGAAAGCCGAGGGCTGGTAGCTGTGGCAGCCTGCAGTGGCAGTAGCCACAGCATCAGGGTGATGGGGATGGTGCCTTCCCCTCATCAGCCCGGTGGCCTTCTGCAGAGGAAGGCCAGACTACCACTTAAGTCTGCTTGCCCTAAGGAGTGGACCTAAGCCATCAGTAGGACATCCCCTGAGGGCTCTCAGCCTGTGAGAGGGGTCAGGCTGGGCTGAGGGAGCCCCCAGTGAAAGAATTTTTGTGCACTGGGCCTCTAGTAAATACGTAAATTTCCAATCAAAATAGGTTCATTGTATTGAATGTAAATAATACTTCAGTGAACTTAGAAAAAGAAATCACTACATTTTTTTCTTTTAAAATATTCTTTATTTTCTTATTTAACATTGGTCCTATAAAGCTAAGTGCATGCGTAAAACATTTTCTGTTCAGATATTTTCTTTTAAAATATTATATTACCTACTACTCACAGGTTGCATTTAAATTTTAAACTCACACTAGAGGCCTAGGGCACGAATTTGTACAGCTGTGGGGTCCCTTAGCCTGGCCTGCAGGATGGGGCCAAAACTGGCTCTTTGACATCCCTGAGGAGTCCCAGGTTGCATGCAGGCCAGGCTGAGGAACCCACCAGTGCACTATCTGGATGGGAAGGGATACAAGAGGTTGGCCAGCCAGGGAGGGACTTTGCGAGGATTCTGAGGTGTGTCTGGCCCTCAGTCCTGATTGGTCAGATCTCAGCAGTATGCTAACCTATCAGTTGGAACATCTGCCCTCCATGTGGTCAGTGCACATCATAGGTTGAGCAGCGTTAGTATATTATTAGCATATTACACTTCGATTGGTTGAACGGATGACTGGACTACTGGACACTTAGCACATTAGGCTTTTATTATTTAGGACAACTAATGCATGTACAATATGTGCATCTATATCTATATACAAAAATTGGCATGGAACCCAAAGTATCAGATGTGTAATTTTTCAGTTCTCATGGGCAGATTTTTATTTGCATAGGCAAATCTGGACATGTAATAATTTGGCTGTCAGCTACAAATACATTCCACAGTTAAGTGTCCTCAGCTACTCTTCCGAAGCTGTTATTAAAGGGCCACTCCTTTGGAAATACATCATAACTATCTCTGATATTATTGAACAATAAATACTGTTACACAATATACATTAAACACCTAATTAAAATCCATAATATATAACACAGTGCTATATGTTATACTATCCTTTTTGTTATTGTATAAAATTATTACTGTTTATATATGTAAAGTTATTAAAACTTCATCCAATTGAAATTTGTATTTAAATTAATATGTTCAAAATAAACTATTAACAATTTACTATTTAATTATGTTATTAAATAATACATATTTTTGAAATGTGTATATTGCATAGATTAAGTTAATAATATGTTTTCTGTAATTATCTTTCTTTTGATAGCCTAAAGATTTGAAAATCTTGTAAGTATAAAATTTTAAAAAATAGTAAAACTACATTTATGCACTGAAAATAATATGATGTTATTTTAAGTTTAAATATATGTAAATATAAAATTATACAACGTATGTAAAATTATAATTTCAGAATCCAATGGAAAAAATGTTTCAATATTGACAACCAATATAGCTGTCAAATAATGAGATAAAAGATGGTTAGGGCTAATGTTTTTTTTTTTTAATTTTTGTTCTTATTTTCAATCCTCACCTGAAGATATTTTACTATTGATTTTTTTAGGAAGAATGAAAGGCAGAGAGGAAAATCGATGTGAGAGAAACACATTGACTGCTTGCCTCCTGCATGCACTCTGACCAGTGCCTGGACCAGTGAGGAGCCTGCAACCAAGGTACGTGCCATTAACAGGAATTGAACCCAGGACCTTTCCGTCAGTGGGCTGAAGCTCTATTCACAGAGCCAAACTGAGTAGAAGTGTGTTTTTTTGTGTGTTTGTTAACCTGTTTTTTTAGTCCTGGTGGTTTGAGTCTTTAAATTCCAAGTGAGTTACATATTTTCATAAAACATAACTTTTAACAAACATACCAATTTAAATGACAAGTACTTTTGTTCCTTCTTTGAGTGCCATTTGCATGTAGATAAGTTTAACAAGTTGTCAAACATATACCGTCTTTTTACTTTAAGGATATATTTATTTCAAAAAACACTGGAGCTTTTATGAGATTTGCCAAATTGTAGCTTGGATTGCTACCATTTTTCTCCTTAATGAAACACATTGTGTGTATCAAAGTCAAACCTATTGATATAACTCTCAGTAATGGTGAATTAACTGATCTCATTCTGTTCCCAATAATAATTATGACTGTTTAATAAAATGAAGTGTGTATGTATGTGTCTGTGTATAAGCATATATATTCATTTAAATGTACTAGAGAAAAATTAAAACAAACAAAAATTAAGAAGGTATTTGAACAAAATTAGAGAAATATTTTAAATGTGTATATAATGAGTACTAACATATAAATATAAAATAACCTATCTAATAAAAGAGAAACATGCAAATTGACTGTAACTCCACTACACCCACCAGCCAATCAGGAGCGAGTATTGAAATTAACCCAACCTAGATGGCAGCGGCCATGGAGTTGGAGCGAGCAGGAGGCTTGGGTTGCCCTTGGCGAAATAGGAAGCCAAGCTTCCCACCCACCCTGGCTGGCCCTGGGATCTGCTCAAGGCTACAAAGTTTCAAATATAGAAGATAAATAAATCCAAGCAAAAAAGGAGGGGCTGGGAGCTTGGGTTACTGGGAGCCGTGGCCAGCCTGCAAACAGCCATCAGCCTGACACCCAGGCTGGCCAGGCACCCCAGCAGACCCCCACTCTGATGCAGGACACCTTTCAAGGCAAACCAGCTGGCCCCCACCCGTGCACCAGGCCTCCATCTACACTAATAAAGGGGTAATATGCTAATTAGATTGGGAGACCTTCTGGACATTTCTCTGGACAAAGCCATGGTGAAGGGGCTGAGGTAGAGGCAGTTAGACGCCAAGAGGAGAGAGCAGTTGTGAATGATCAGGCCAGGATGGGATGGCAGTTGTAGGTGATCAGGCTGGTGGGGGATGGGGGCATTGGGGCAATGGCTGTCAGTGGGGGGGTCAGTTAGAAGTGATCAGGACAGTGCAGAGGGGAGGGGAGGGCAGTTTGGAATGAGCAGACCAGCAGGGGTGGGAAGGTGAGGGTGAGCAGGCCAGCAGGGGGAGGCAGTTGGGGGTGAGCGCACTGGCATGGGGGGCAGTTGGAAGTGATCAGGCTGGCATGGGGGAGCATTTGGGGGTAAGCAGGCCAGCATGCAGAGTGGTTAAGGACAATCAGGCAGGCAGGCAGGTGAGCGGTTAGGAGCCAGCAGTCCCAGATTGCAAGAGGGATGAGGGGGTTCTTCCTTTCTTCCTCATCCCAGCCTGTACCCTCTCCAATGTGGGACCTCTCAGGGGTTGTCCAACTGTTGGTTTAGGCCCAGGGCCTGTGGGCATGGCCAGCCTGGGTGAGGGGCTGATGGTGGTTTGCAGGCTGGCCACACCTCCATTGGGGTGAAGATCCCTGCTGGGGAGTGTGACCGGCCTGGACAGGGAAATGAAGGCCCTTTGGGGGCAGTTTGCAGGCCAACCAAGCCCCCGGCTGTGTCTGGAAGATCTCCGGAAGGTCTCCACTCTAATGAGCATATTATTCTTTTATTACCATAGATATGTGTAGTGCATATAAGTACATACATATGTATATACTAGAATTTAGATACAGAATATTTATATCTTTATCTATCTGTATATATTTTAGGGTATACTCTATGCTATTTATTTCTACACATGTATACAGAGAGTAAGAAAACTAATGTCAATAAGAATTTTTTAACGGAAATACAAGTTACTTTTGGTAATAAACACGGCATCTTTGAAAAGTAAAATTACTATTAATTATATAAAAAGGACACAGTCTCACTCGTAATTAGCAAAGTGCTAATTAAAACATCAATGTAATCTTAACTAAGAGTGACTGTAATTTAGGCCATAAAATGAATAACATCTAAGGAGATATGTCGTGAGTAGAAATACTAAGAGCCAGCAACACCATGGAGGAACTTTGGGGATATTGCCCAGTGAGAAAAGGTTACAGTAATAAGAAAACAATTAGGATTACATGATGTATTCCGAGTCTGTTAGTACACATCTTGCTCACTGAAGACCTGTTTTATTACAGCTTGTGGGTCATAGTCACTGAAAATAAAATAGAAGTGGACATCCCATTTTCCTTGCCACAGGTATCTACACCCATTGCTACCAGGGCAGAGACCCCAGGGGGAGAAGGATAGGAAAATAAGCCAAATATCATTAGCACTAAAAAGATGCAATGACAAAAAAAAAAAAAAATAGAAGAAGGAAAAAAAAATAGGAAAGCATTTATATTCTATCATTCACTGGCAAAGTTTACGAGTTCTTCTTGCATTTTAGCCACTAGCGATATCACTAAATTTTCTTACATTTACATATTATTTTTAAATATTTTATTAGCTTTAAAGAAATACAATGTTTTTATATAATCATAACAATGGTTTTCTGCAAAATATCTGTAAAGTATAGAAAAGGATAAATATGTAAACTATAGAAAGGAATTTTTTTAAAAGCCATCATGAATAACTAAACCACCCAGCAGTCCTGGATTGTAAGAAGGATGTTCTACTGCCCCTTTCGTCCAGGATAAAGTAAAATATAGGCAACACAGTTTTTTTAATTTAAACAATTCTAAAATTTGACCATTCTTCTTATAAGATTTATTCTATTGTGTTTGCTATTATAAATACAGTAGTAATTGTCTGGCTGGTGTGACTCAGTGGTTGAGCATGAACCTATGAACTGGAAGGTTACGGTTCAATTCCCTACCAGGGCACATGCCATGTTGCAAGCTAGATCCTCAGTGTAGGAAGTAGAGGAGACAGCTGATCAATGATTATCTCTCATCATTGATATTTCTATCTCTCCCTCCTCTTCCTCTATGAAAAAAATAAAAATATATTAAAAAATACACAGTAGCAATTAATGCACATCTTTTGCTTGATAGCTGTTTCTAAATAGCCATGACATTGAGAAGCAATGAAATAACATAAAATATTATAAGAAATCCTATCTAACAAAAGAATAATATGCAAATTGACTAGACCAAACCCACTAGCCATGCCCACCAGCCAATCAGAGTAAGTATGCGAATTAACCAGACCAAGAGGTCTATGGGCCACAGAGAGAGCAGGAGGGAAGCTTGTGTTGCTCCTGGCGATGGAGGAAGCCAACATTTCCACAAACCCTGGCCACCCAGGCCTCTGCTTAAGGCAACAAAGTTTCAGTGGCTGTGCCAGCAGAAGGCTTGGCTCTGCTCCAGGCTACAAAGTTTCAATTGTACAAGATAAATAAATCCCAGATACCAGGGCCTAAACTTGGATTGCTGGGGGGCATGGCTGGCCTGCAAACCACCACAGGCCCCTTGCCCAGGCCACTCCACACCCCAAGGGAACACCCACCCTGATCCAGGACACCCTTCAGAAAAAAATGAGCTGGCCCCCCAATCTGTGCACCAAGCTTCTATCCTTTCTAATAAAATAGTAATATGCAGATTGACCATCACTCCAACCCACAAGATGACTGCCCCCATGTGGTCAAAAGATCCTGCCCCCATGTGGACACAAGATGACCACCACAAGATGGTCAGCAGGGGAGGGCAGTTGGCAGGGACCAGGCCTTGCAAAGGAGGGCAGTTGGGCGTGACCAGGCCTGCAGGGGAGGGCAGTTAGGGGCAAACAGGCTGGCAGAAAGTAGTTATGTAGTGATCAGGCTGGCAGGCAGAAGTGGTTAGGGGCAATCAGGAAGGCAGGCAGGTGAGCAGTTGGGAGCCAGCAGTTCTAGATTTTAAGAGAGATCCCAGATTGGAGAGGGAGCAGGCTAGGCTAAAGGATACCCTCACAAAGAATTTGTGCACCAGGCCTCAAGTATTATAATAATAAAATAAAATCATTTTTCAAACAAGCAGATACTTTTCAAAGTGTTGGGTATTTTAAAGATTTTAATACAAATTATTTGATTAAATTTGAAAGCTTTTTTATATTATATTTTCAATACTAAATATTAATTTTTATTGATTACTGAACTTTGTGACTTGTCTCTTCCACAAAGTTACTGCTGCTTTTTTATCACTCCTGCTTTCCCCTGTTTCCTTCTCTCTCTCTCATATATGCATACAATCAATTCCCATTGTCACAGATTCCGTATTTTTAATTTGCCTATTTGCTAAAATCTATTTGTAATTCCAAAATTAATACTTGCAGAGCATTTATAATCATTCCTGGTTGCAAAATTTGAGTCATCTCGCATGTACATTACAGTTGAAATTAACCAAGACTACAATTTACCTTCTTGTTTTCTTTTTCACACTGTAAACAGGTGTCTTTTACACAGTTTAGTGCAAAGGTTTTGGTATTTCATCAAGCATAATGATGAATTGTCTAATGTTCCTCAGCTCAAGAAGTTTTTGGTATTTTATGAGGAAAGTACATGTGTTAAATAAGCTTCATTCATTCAAATGGTAGATTATTAGCTGCTAATTCAGTGTGAATGAATCAACAATAGGCATTAAATATGGTGTCTTAAAACAGAAACGCATATCTCAAAAAAGTTCTATATTAATTGGTTGGTAAAATGTAACCAGAGTCTAGCAGGAACCTATATCCCTGTATTTCCCCTATAAGCAATGGTTCAGTATATATTCATATATATATATATATATATATATATATATATGATGGGTGTGTGTATGCATGCATAGTAGCTAATCTGTATTCCATCATTTCCTTACAATTGTTTTTTACATTCCTTGCTGTTTTACTTTTATAGCTTATTTTTGGATAAATAGGAAAACTCCTTTACATTTTTTCATTTACTTTACACATAGGAAACTTCTCCCTGCCCCGTGAACTAGTGCACATGTGCTCATATTTTCTTATAGCTGACTGATTTTATTGCATCGAACTCTTTAATACATCTGGATTTTATTTTTTCCTATAAGGTGCACAGCGCTGTTGTTCACGAGACCTGCTCTGTAATTAGAAGGTTTCCTTTTGTTCCACATGCCAAAGGCAAAAGGAACTAATAGCCGTGGGTCCTGGCACATCTATGACTCCTTTTGAAGCGACGTGGCTGTTAATTAAATAAATACCCCGTGATTGGTAAAAGATGACTTCCCAGCTCGCTCTCTCTCTCCTGAAGACTTGAGGTTGGGAAATACTATCAACTTTATATGAAGCCAGGTAAAATATTTTAGTTTTCATTTACTGCTTGTGTGGAGATGTGTTGCTTATTGCTTATTTTGCTCAGGGCATTTTATTTGGTATGAACATTGGTGAGGCGTGTATTTTGCATTTTTCTGAGACTAAGTTCTCAACATTTGACTAGACGCTTAGTAGCCTGGGTGGTCCTTGGAAGGGGACACCAGCGTGCTGCCCCAGATATCAAATTGTCCCTGGCAGGCAAGACAGGAATTGACATTGGCTATGTTCCTTGGGTCTGGCCACGGAGCACGGGCGAGAATCATTCCAACTTAGCTGCCTCGAGCATGGATCACCTCCATCAAAGTTCCGCATTTGTTGTTTGAAATAAGCAATCTAATCCACTAATCCTCCTATCTCCTTCCCTTCCCGAGTCCTTCCTTCGGAACGCCAAAGACATGATGAAAAAGAACTTGAGATAAATCTTTGTGACAAGCTGTCTCAGCTCCAAAGCCAAAGAAACACTGCAGTCTCCTTTTAAATGTGTATGTCAACTTGCACTTGGCATTCATTATAAACAGCGCTGGGAGCCAAGAATCCAGTTGTAGGAGAACAGCATGAGGAGCGGTATAAATACTGCACAGGACACGACAGTCTCCTGCAAAGCACAATGGTTGTCAATATCTGTCTAGAAATCCTTCCCATTAAGACGTTCCTACTCCAGTGTGTTGTAGGCTCCTCGCTGTAATGAAAGGATTCTACTTCTAGTGATCTCAATATTTCTATTTTTTTTTTCATAAAAAAAGGGGGAGGAAGGAATATGCTTTCTCTCAAGTTTTCAAACTAGACAAACCAACAAATCTTTAGTAGAGACTGAAGGCTCTATGGATGCTCAGAACATAATTCTCCTATTTCTCAGAGAAAAAATGTCACCAAATGATTAAACCAGAGGATCAATAATAAATTGTTGAACAACAGAGTTAATAAAGAGCTGGGAAGAAACTATCTGCTATCTTTGAAGACTATCAAGCTGGTTTCCATAACTTGGATTTAAAAAAAAAAATGTATTTTAATTTTGTTTTGTTTTTGCATTTTTCTCAGACTGGGCTTTTCTCCAACAGCTTTCTTGAGGAACTACAGACTATCAGATAATTATTATTGAATACTATATTCTTCATGTGGTTTCACCAGGCAAAAAAAAAAAAAAAAAAGAAAAGAAAAAGAAATCTATGACAGGTCTGGCTAATGTGGTTCAGTTGAGTCTCTTCCCATGCAACCAAAGGTCACTGGTTAGATTCCCTCTCAGGATACATACCGCGGGTGCAGGTTTGATCCCATCTGGACACATACAGGAAACAACCAATCCATGTTTCTCTCTCTCCATCGTCCATCTTCTCTCTCTAAATTCAATAAAAAATATACATTAAAAAAATCTAACAGAAATTTCCAAGGGCATTAATTAATTCTTTATGTCACTATGTATTATAATATAGATTCACCTAACCTGAGCATTCTAATATTCTCTACCCTCAAAACCGTATCGTCTCATTTAGTCGCTTCCTATTCCATCTACAGCTGCACTCACTTATTTAGGCTGACCTCTGATAATTTGATCCATCATCTTTAGTCAGTTTACAATTTTAATGTCTCTAAAGTTTTTCTGCATTGAAACATTAATAACTTGAAAATTAAGTAGTTACACAATTTGTTATGGTTATGGGAACTGGGTGTGTTTCTACAAATAAATTAAGTGCCCTGAGGGATGACTCATATTCTTTTTTTAAAAATATATTTTATTGATTTTTCACAGAGAGGAAGGAAGAAGGATAGAGAGTTAGAATCATCGATGAGAGATATCAATCAGCTGCCTCCTGCATGCCCCCTACTGAGGATGTGCCTGCAACAAAGATACATGCCCTTAACTGGAATCAAACTTGGGACCCTTCATTCCTCAGGCTGACGCTCCATCCACCAAGCCAAACCGGTTTTGGCGACTCAAATTCTTTTATTTCTCATTTCTAAAACACATAGCTGGAAACAACTTGCATTTAGGAAAGTGGCAAAGAGGGTCCATGATAATTGGTGGTAATGGTGACAATTAACAAATAAATTATACATTTATGGTAAGGTAATCAACAGCAACAAAAAGGGATCTTTATAGAAAGAGCTTACCAAAAATCAACTTTGATATTTTAATTTTTGAATTAGTGGCCTGTTTATCCAAGGAACCTCCAACAGAGCCAGGACACGGTGAAAAGAGCTCATTAAGGAAAATTATGCAGGTAAGATGATGGAGAGAAAGTTTTGCTTTTCCCAACTCACCGTGTTGATGTTTCTCCCAAATGCAAATACATAGATATTTAGTAAATAAATAAAATTACTTCAATCCAAAAGAATGTAATGTAGAATGTATGTCTTTGGCTGGCTGCAGTAACAATTGCAAGAATACAAGGTGGGCTAAGAAGATCTAATTAGGGCAGAGATGTGTCCAACAGAGTCTATCCCTTAAACCCCTTGAATCCATCTTTGTCCTCCATTAAGTCCAGTCTTCACAGAGCCTTTAAAGCAGTGGTTCTCAACCTTCCTAATGCCTTGACCCTTTAATACAGTTCCTCATGTTGTGGTGACCTCCAACCATAAAATTATTGCTACTTCATAATTGTAATTTTGCTACTATTATGAATCATAATGTAAGTATCTGTTTTCCGATGGTCTTAGGCGACCCCTGTGAAAATGTCAATTGATCCCCATAGGGGTCGCGACCCACAGGTTGAGAACCATTGCTTTAAAGTGACAACTGACTGACTGACTGTATACACCCCAAAACAATGAACAGAGCAGGATTAATGGAAGAATCTCTTACTGTAGCTGTAAATGGCTTGAGGCCATATTGTTTGTTACCCTTTCACTCCTCCAGCAGCCCCCATCCACCCTGAGGGCTCACCCCAGATTAGCATCATCACATCACCAACTATTGCAAGTCCGAGGTTGCTATGTTCTTTGTCAGCCTGTGGTTCTTGCAACTGATTGTTTATTATTCCAGGAAACTGAAGCAACCAGAGATGCACAGTGAATCCCAGGAGTTCCAGATTTTCTCAGGGATCACTCTTCTGTGCTCCTGTCACTGTATGGACAAAGGAGATTCAAATCACCAAGTGGTATTCTTACCTACAAATACAGTTGAATCCTTCCTATGTAATGTCTTGGGTATATTTCCTCTATGGGAACCAGATTTTCAAATTCAGTTGATTCTAAGGTCATAGGGATCAACAGCACACATTCTAAAATGAACACACTGAGGGTGCTAGCAAGAAATATCCAATCCTACTTCAAAGTCCTGATTTTGGGGCTGTGTATTCCAGCTATTGATGAAGCAGGGATATATATCAGACAGATTGGTGCGTGCCCCACATGACCGAGGGCTGGGTTCAGGGTTTTGCTGGAGCCTGAGTATACTGAATTATGAAAGGCAAACTTATACATCTCTGCTCAACTCGCAAAATCTTTTTCCCAAATGCTGAGTTTCAGAGACATCATTTTAGTGGCTTGAAATCAGCCATGGTGGGAATACTCATACAAGCAAGTTGCAAATGTACAAATCAATGCCTATTTATGTTTATATGTACTTATGTATTTATTTATGTAAGTCATTCATTCATTGGAAAGCCAATTGTTCAGTTTTTATCAGCACATCACTGGTATTGCTTCAATTAATGCAGGCACTTGTTCTGGAGCTACCAAGGTATCTTCTCATCTTTATTCCATCATTCTAGTGGGCTTGCAGCTCCGGATGAGATGGTATCTAGTAGGAGCAATGGGTCTAATAGTAAAATGCGTTTTTTTTTCATGTTTTTGTTACTATAAAATGGTCACATGGTCTGGGAAAAAGATGTGCAGGATCCAATTCTAAAAAACAATCAGTAATTTACAAAGAAATAGACAGTGGTATTGACAGCCAAATAGGTCTTAATTTGGACAAATATCTGATCAAGATCTTATCACTTCTAGCACTGACACATTATTGAAAAGGTGCAGTGTAATCAACCTGCCATTACCTGGGTGATTAAACTACACATATCATGTGCATAGCATTGGCTTCTGAAGAAGCAGGCTAAGAATTGAGCACTGCTAGTTCATGTCTTCACTAGACTCAATGACAGAAATCCATGTTTTCATCTGCTGTGTGTTTGTTTATTCTTTTTCATCATAGCCATTTCATTTTCCGCCCCAGTTGCTAGACTTTGTGATACTAAGGAGGGAGGCTGATTTATCTCTCTTGTAGTCATCCTGTCTATTGTATTTTCCAGTGTATAAGACGACTTTTTAACCCAGGAAAATCTCAAAAGTCGGAGGTCATCTTATACACCCAGTGTCGTCTTATAGGGCGGGTATATCCCAAACTCTATTTTAACTGGAAAAGTTGGGGGTTGTCTTATACACCCAGTCATCTTATATGCCAGAAAATACAGTAACTAGATTTTGAGTATACTTCTGCTTGGACAAGCTTTGAAAGTTAATTAATATAAGACCCCAAGATCTGCATACACTGTGCTCACTCCCATATAGCCATTGACATGCCTCCTCTCAAAGCTTCCTTGCCTCTGATCTGTCAGTTTGTTGCTTCCAGAGCCCTAAATCAAACAAAACTTAATTCACTGCCTGGGATTCTGTGTATATACATACTGCATGCTACTTGGCTTCTCTAAAGTACATACGACCAAGTATATTGCTTAGAGTCTAAATGAAATGACACCCTCCCCCTTCATTATTGTTCTTGGAACAAAGTCCCCCGGAATGAAGAGAAATGGAATATTCAACCCACAGCAAAGAAGCTTTTGCAGTTGGAGCTAAGGAAAGAGAAAGGGGGGAATGAGAAGAAAATCTGGTTAGAGAGGTGGCAGGTGCTCCGAAAACAAACAGCCTAGAATAGTATGGACATTTCTCCCAAAATATTACATATTTTGAAGGACATTTCAATTACTTTTTTATATTACCATTTTATCCCCTCTTTTACCTCTGTTATATTTATAATTTTTCCTTTCCTCTCTCCCTTCATCCTTTTCTCTCTCCCTTTTTCTGTTTCTTCCTCTCTTCTTCCCTCCTTCTCTCTCTTTTTCATTCTTTTCTTGAATGAAAAACGTGATGTTGAAACAGAGTGTGATCATTAAATACTTGCCCTGACCGATGTGGCTCAGTGAATGGAGTGTCGGGGTGTGGACTGAGGGGTCCCGGGTTTGATTACGGTCAAAGGCATGTACCTTGGTTGCGGGCACATGCCTGGTGGGGCGTGTGCAGGAGACAGCTGATAGATGTTTCCCTCTCATGGAGATTTCTAACTCTCCCTCTCCTTTCCTCTCTAATCAATAAAATATATTAAATAAATAAATAAATAAATAAATACTTCCTAAGATGATCACTGTATTGTCTACTTTAAGAGTTAGTAGCAGTATCGTATCACACGGCTGGAATGAGCTATATTCTAGAGCTGTGGTCGGCAAACTGTGGCTTGCGAGCCACATGCGGCTCTTTGGCCCCTTGAGTGTGGTTCCTTCACAAAATACCACGGCCTGGGTGAGTCTATTTTGAAGAAGTGGCATTAGAAGAAGTTTAAGTTTAAAAAATTTGGTTCTCAAAAGCAATTTTAATCTTTGAACTGTTGATATTTGGCTCTGTTGGCAAATGAGTTTGCCGACCTCTGGTCTAGTCCAATTTAAGCATCACAACCACCTCACTAGCAATAGAACTTGCAGAAATATCATCACCTTCTACATCTTCTTATCTAATGCAAAACTCTTAAACAGTGGACAGTCAACTTCTTTATGAGATGTAGTCATTGAAATCCTATTGCTTTAATGAAACATTTTTTTTTCATCATTTTATTAAGATACTCTTACATTTGTAGATAGCTGTGGTTGCTCTAAACTTCTTGTTCTGACTTGAAATCTATATTACTGACACTTTCATCCACTGGTATTATTTATGTTCTCTGGAAAAGAGAAAAGAAAAACTTGCTCCCAAATCAAGTAGTCCCTCAGATACTTCCTCATATTTACCATTGAATATGAATTAAGAAAATGCTACCACTTTTATCACCTCATTTACATTTCTTTTGCAGACTCCATGGAGACTGGTGTTAAACATGTATATAGAAATGGAAATATATCTAGCAATAAAAATTCTGCTTCCCTATCTCCCCAACCACAAGAAGAAGCCCTGACTCTAATTAATGTTCCACAAATTATGTCTTGATAAATTTAGATGAATTGCAGCCTGCTAAGTGAAGGACGCAAAATGACAGGTAGCAAAACTTTCACAACCATTCTAGCTAATCTGATTCCTCAATAGAAAACACAATAGCATGGTATTTTAAAGGTATATTTAGAAGCTATTGTCATAAATTTGGTTTTGATGCATATTAATGCCCCAATGGGCTAAAACAATTGGCCTCATCTGATCATCTACATAATGTGAATCCATTAGAATGTTCAGCTTTTATTTCTCAATCAATAAAATAGTACATCTGTATGTTCATTAATTTTTTTCTCATCTAATTAATCACTTGATTGCACTGTTATGGATTTTCAGATTTAGCTCTAAATAAAAAGATGAATGAGACCAACACTTACTTTCATGTCTCCAGACAGAGATTACAGAAATTATTCAAAATCCTATATAATAAAACCCTACTATGTAAATTGACCAAATGGTAGAATGACCAGTTGCTATGATTTGCACTGACCCCCAGGGGCCAGACTCTCAATGAAGGAGCTGCCCCCTGGTGGTCAGTGTGCTTCCTCAGGGGGAGTGCTTCTCAGCCAGAAGCTGGCCTCACACTGGCAAGCACAGCTGCTGTGACCGGAGCCTCTTCTGCCTCTGCAGCAGCACTAAGAACCCCTCAGGGGATGTCTGCCTGTCAGGAGTGAACCTAAGCTGGCAGGGGGACATCTCCTAATGGGTACTGGACTGAGAAAGGGTGCAGGCCAGGCTGGGAGACCCCACAAATACCGTTCACTGGGCCTCTAGTATATCTATAGACAGTGTCAGTCACTGTATTATGCACTGAAGGAGATGTTGAACAAGACCCTAGTCCACAGTTAAGAGATGTCAAATGAACAATCCTATCTAATAAAACAGTAATATGCAAATTGACCACTCCTCCACTACACTCACAAGTCATGCTGACCAGACATGCCCACCAGCCAATCAGAGTGAGCATTCAAATTAACACAACCAAGATGGCTACTGCCACAGAGAGAACAGGAGAGAGGCCTGGATTGCCCCTGGCAATAGAGGAAGACAAGCTTTCCGCACACCCTGGCCAGCGCTTACGGCAACAAAGTTCCAGTGGCTGTGCCAGCAGAAGGCTTGGCTCCACTCCAGGCTACAAAGTTTCAATTGTGGAAGATAAATAAATCCCAGATACCAGGGCCTAAATTTGGGTTGTGGGGAGAGGGGGGGTATGGCCGGCCTGTAAACCACCACAGGCCCCTTGCCCAGGCCATCCTACTCCCCAAGGGAACCCCCACCTTTATCCAGGACACCTTTCAAGGCAAACCAGCTGGCCCCCACCTGTGCACCAGGCTTCTGTCCTATGGAATAAAAGAGTAATAGGCAGATTGACCATCACTCCAACACACAAGATGACTGCCCCCATGTGGTCACAAGATACTGCCCCCACGTGGACATAAGATGGCCACCATAAGATGGCCAGCAGGGGAGGGCAGTTAGCAGGGACCTGGCCTGCAAAGGAGGGCAGTTGAGGGTGACCAAGCCTGGAGGGGAGGGCAGCTAGGGGTGACCAGGCCAGCAGAGGAGGGATGTTGGGCGTGACTGGGCCTACAGGTAAGGGCAGTTAGGGGTGACCAGACCCACTGGGTAGGGCAGTTAAGGGCAAACAGGCAGGCAGAGAAGCAGTTAGGTATCAATCAGGTTGACAGGGGAGGGGCCAGGGGGTGATCAGGCTGGCAGGCAGAAGCAGTTAGGGGCAATCAGGAAGGCAGGCAGGAGAGCAGTTGGGAGCCAGCAGTCCTGGATTGTGAGAGGGATGTCCAACTGCCTGTTTAGGCTCAATCCTACTGGGATCAGGCCTAAAAGGGCATTCGGAGATCCCTCAAGGGGTCCTAGATTAGAGAGGGAGCAGGCTGGGCTGAAGGATACCCACCCCGCTGCATGAATTTCGTGCACTGGGTCTCTACTAGATTATATACCCTGCAGTTTTGCTCAAAGGTCAGAGCTGGAGCTAAAAATGTGAGAGTCTTTGAAGATGAGAAGTGCTTCCAAAAATGCTTTCCAATCTATGCTCCAGAGAATCCAGTGCCTTGAGTCCTCACTACACATTCTACTTGAAAGATTTGCAAAAACTCACAGGAGAGGAGCTTGTAAATCCAGTTGTCACATTTCCAAATAATTTATAATGAGTCCTCTTCTAAGAGAGGCCCTGACAACATCTCACAGAATTGCTTTTTCTAGAAAGCAAGATTAGAAAACCCTGACATATAGCCCATGTCCTTATAAATACCTTCGCTGGAATGTCACTAATACCAACGTATTTGCAAATGGGCATGCATTTTACTATTAAACTACAAGATACAGAGGAAATCCGATCATTATAAAAGTTTGAGATTGCTAGCATTTTCTGGAATATGCAAAAAACATTAACCGCCGAGACCAGTTTGGCTCAGTGGATAGATAGAGCTTCGGCCTGCGGACTGAAAGGTCCCAGGTTTGATTCCGGCCGGGGGCATGTACCTTGCTTGTGGGCACATCTCCAGTGTGGGGTGTGCAGGAGGCGGCTGATCAATGTCTCTCTCATTGATGTTTCTGACTTTCTATCCTTCTTCCTTCCTCTCTGTAAAAAATAAATAAAATATATTTTTTAAAAAATGTTTGAGATTGCTAGCATTTTCTGGAATATGCAACAAACATTAACCTACTCCCCCTTAAGAATGTTCTAGCAAAAACTAGAAGGCCAATATACGTTAGCACCTAAATTTTCTAAGTCTGACCTGGCTTGATATTTCCTTGTGCATCACATCAATGACCAAAGGAAAAAAAACAAAAGCAAAGAGAAACAGCAGCGTGGCTTATCTAGATGCAAAAAGGCCCATCGATACATGCGAGTTTGCATCAGTTCCTTTGCATGATGTCTCCCAGCTTTATTTTGTCTGCTTTTCTCTGACCCCTTCAGACACAACATGCCTCACCCTTTGAGTTGTCAGGACGGATCTCTTGGGGCATCACCTTGTTTGTAAAACTTGGACGTTTTAAGAAAACACTGTCAGGCGATGATGAAGAAAATGCTTTCAGCTGTCCTGACCCTGCCAGGCTCGGGAGCACAATGGCCGGACAAGAAAAGAGTAGGGACAGGAGCAGCCAGGCAGCAGCACCTGCTGGGAGCACCGGGCCTTTTCTGGTTGGCTCACAACGGGACCCCACTCCTGCAGGCAGGCTTTTCATGGCCACTGTTCGCTCCGTGGCTTTTATAAAAATGTCTCTCCCAGGTGAGTCAAAGCTTATAAAGTGAGAAAGAAGGTATGAGGAGGAGCTGGCGTGATCTACTTGGGCAGTATTCAAATCAAAATGAACAAATGAGAGACTCCTGCCTTTAACTTATAGGCCATAGGGTGGGGGAGGGGGACAGAACAAAGCTTCGGCTACTGTGTCTGCTGGAAATAATTAGGTCTGGCTGTTGAGAAAATAAAACGATGTGTTTTTTGAATTTACAGTGGTACCTTGAGATACGAGTTTAATTTGTTCTGTAACCTTGAGGCGTGGGAAACTATGAGATGCTTGAGTCGCGGTAAACTGGTGGGTCATGTGCAGCCGGCTGATCCGCGCAATTACTCCTATCTCAAATGTTGCTCATATTTCAAAGCAAAAATCACTCTCTCTACAGCTCATATCTCAAAAATCTCGTATGTTAGGGCACTCTTATCTCAAGGTACCACTGTATATTTCTTAATTTTTCATGGATCTGGATATGAAGCTTGTGGCTCCGTCCAGCCTGTGTGTGCCACCTACCTGACTCGCGCACAGGAATGTGGCTCCTCTGAACACAGGCGGTGCTGGATTTCATGGGGACTTCTGGGCTCTGGCTCCTACTTCCTGCTGGTTTTAGGTAAGTACTTACTGGCATCAAACTGATCTGGCCACCTGCAGTACATGAGATTAAACTAAGGAGGGAGCTCAGATACGGAAGTGAATGGTTTTGCTCCACCAAATACTATACTAGAATGAAAAGGCCAGGCATAGAATTCAGTAACCTGTATCAGGTAGGAATCAGCTCCAAGCCAAGCAGAGAAGCAGGGGCAGACAAAGAGATTTGTATTCCTTTGAAGAAGCTTCTACCTAAACTTAATGGGGGAAATGTAAAGAGAGGAAAGGAAAAAAACACCCACTTCAAAGCCCATTCCACACTGACCTTCCAACACTTCTTTTTCCAGGTACATTGAAAAGTGCAGTGTCCTGGCTCAGCTGGTGTGCCTCAGGGGTTGAACATGGACCTATGAACCAGGAGGTCATGGCTCAATTCCCTGTCAGGACAGATGCTCAGGTTGCTGGCTCCATCCCCAGTAGGAGGCTTGTAGGAGGCAGCTCACTAATGATTCTCTCATCATTGATGTGTCTATCTCTCTCTCTCTCCCTCTCCCTTCCTCTCTGAAATAAATAAAAATATATTTTAAAAATTATATATACACACACACACACACACACACACACACATATATATACACACACACACACACACACACACACACATACATATATATAATTTACAAAAGTGCTTAGAGAATCATAACGTTAGCTGAGGACTTGGACATTTTAAGTAAATTATTTCATGATTAGACTAATAACAACCTACTAGTATCTCTGGATTTCCTACAAAAAAAATGAGGAAAAAGCAAATCTCAGAACTTTAGAAATGCAACATTTTGCAGTATAAATTATATTCTACTCTTTGCCTTTTTAAGCAACAAAAATGCCTAATGGGATCTCTTGTTCCAGAGAAGTACCGTGACATCTTCATTATACAGCGTGGAGCAAGAGTATATTTATAGTTGTGAGTACACAAAACCCAGAGTTTATTCTTATATTATTGTTTATTAAGCATGATAATATTTTCAACTGTAACCCTACTTTTACCCCACACTGTATTTACCTTTATCTGGTATTCAGTCTGTTCAGCCCAACAAAGTCTCTATTTGAACACAGCAGTTAGATATGTACAATAAGAGTTCATATTGACTTTTTTTTCTTTGAATATTGATTTCAGAGAGGAATCAAGAGGGATAGAGAGAGAAAAACATCAATGATGAGAATCATTGATTGGATGCCTTATGCGTACCATCTATGGGGAGGGCTCAATCCTGAAACCTGGGCATGTGCCCTGACCAGGAATCAAACCCTGACCTCCTGGTTTATAAGTCAATGCTCAACAGCTGAGCCAAGCTGGTCGGGCCCATACTGACCTTCTTAAATGAGGACCTTTGAACTGATTCCTAGCCTGAGAGCATTATATGATATGACATTTTCCCTGTGACCATGGAGTTTCAGAAATTTTAAGTTAGAAAATACCTGCACGCAAAAAAATCTCAAGGATAAATCTATAGGATGTGTTCAATATTACTAATAACCTCATGGAGTTATGACCAAAAATTACTGTTGCTTAAAACTTTAATCAAGATAATTTATCAATGTGTAATTATTAAATCTACTAGAGGCCCACTGAATGAAATTCGTGCATGGATAGGGTCCCTAGGCCTGTCCAGAGATCAAGGATGATCCAAACTATCCCCGCCCTCCCGCCCGTTGCCTTCCTTCTTTCCATGCTGCCCCCTGGTGATCAGTGCATGTCATAGCGAGCAGTAGAACTGGTAGTCCCTTATTCCCATATGACTTGTGTCCTTATAAGTAGACCGCCATGTGAAGACAGAGACACACAGGGAGAATGTCATCTGCTAAGGAATGCAGGGATCGGAGTTATGCAGCTACAAGGCAAGGAATACCAAGATTGCCAATAAGCCACCAGGAAGGAGGCAAATGGCAATTCTCCAGAGCTTTCAGATGGAGCATGGCCCCGCTGACACCGTGACACCAGACTTTTAGCCTCCAGAACTGTGAGACAATACATTTCGGTTGTCGGTGGTATTTTTGTCACAGCAGCCCTAGGTACCGGATACATCTTTAACCATCCAAAGGACGCACATTAAAGAGCGTGAAGGAGAAACAACCATGGAGGAGAGAAAAACAAGAGGAAGTCATGACAGCTGCCTGCTATAGGACTGTGAAATGCACCTGGCAGTGAGAGGGTGGTGTTGCTACCAGCCTGGCAAGTTATTTTAAGAATTAGAACTCAGAGTCACTTGGTGAAAAAGGGGAGCCATGGGTAAAAGAGCTAAGTGACAACAAGGCTAGGATCCTTAATCCTAAGAGAATGCCTGGTTTTCAATATTTCTGTGCAACCCCTCCATGTGTATGGCTCCGCCCTGTGCAGGATCCTCACGTAATACTTAGGGCATATTTCTAAAAACAATAGCAGAATTTAGTAAGCAAGGTATATATGCAAGTGAGGACTGAAAGTTCTTTTGTATTTTTGCAAGCTATGAATCCCGACCCCCCCCCTTTTTTTTTTTTT
>PVJN01006594.1:0-72602 GCA_004026805.1 Lasiurus borealis | reverse complement strand
CCGCCGCCGCCGCCGCCGCCGCCGCCGCCGAAACTCCCGGGCCGCCAGCCTCCCGACCCTCACCGTCCGCTCGCCTAACCCCTCGCCGCCCGCCTGCTCGCCCGCGCGCCCCCGGCGGCAGCAGCAGCAGCACCATGTTGAATCGCGGCCCCAGGCCGAGCCGCCCGAGCCGGCGGCGCTGAGAGAGGCGGGCGAGAGCGGGCCGCGGGGAAGGGAGGGAAGGCAGGGGTGGGGGCCGCGCTCGCCCCGCCGCTTCGCGCGGATCCGGCAGCCGCCTGCCCCTCTAGTTTCGCTCCGATTTCTTTAAACTTTTTTAGAAATTCCCCCTCCCTCCTTCCCTCCGGTCCCCCCAGGCCTCCCGCTCCCTCCTTCCCCTCCTCCTCCTCCTCCTCCTCCTCCCCCTCCCTCCTCCCTCCCTGCGCCGCCGCCGCCGCCGCCGCCGCCGCCGCCGCCGCCGCCGCCGCCACCGCCGGCCCATGACTGCGCCCCGCCGCCGCCGGCCGAGGAATGGGCTCCGGGCTCTGGTAGGAAGCGCGGGGAGCGGGGGGCGCTTTTAAAAACACCGATCTGGGTTTCCTGAAAAACCTCCTTTGAAAAAAATAATGGCAAACTCGACGGGGAAGGCGCCTCCGGACGAGCGGAGAAAGGGACTCGCTTTCCTGGACGAGCTGCGGCAGTTCCACCACAGCCGAGGGTGAGAGCAGAACCGGGGCGGGAGGGGGGGGGGCCGCGCCGGGCGAGCCGGGGCGAACGGGGCTCCCGGGCGGGCGCGGGGTCCCGGCTGACAAGTGCGGGGCTCTCTCTCTCTCTCCCCCCCCCGACCCCCCCACAGGTCGCCTTTTAAAAAAATCCCCGCGGTGGGTGGGAAGGAGCTGGATCTGCACGGTCTCTACACCAGAGTCACTACTTTAGGCGGATTCGCGAAGGTGAGTGGAAGTTTTAATTTGTATTTCCCTCTCGCTGGCCTCCTCCAAAAAAGTCTCCTTTGACCCCGGGGTGGGCGCTCGGGGCCGGGGTGGGGGGGCCGGCCCGCGGGGGCCCGAGGCGTCCTTTTCGCTCGCAGCCGGCGGCTCGGAGGCGGACGGCGGCGGCGGCGGGGCTGTTTTCGGCCTGGTGGCTGGCGGGCGCGCGGCGGGCGGCGGGCGGCGGGGCCGGGGCGGGCGGGCGGCCCGGCGCCGGCTCGCGCCCTGCCCGCCCGCCCGCCCGCCCGGCCGGCCCGCGGGGTCTGAGAGCGCCGTGGCGGGGAGCGCGGGCGTGCGGGGTGCCCGCCGGGGCCCCGCGCCCGCCCGCCCGCCCGCCCGCCCGCCAGCCACTCGCCGCCGCCGCCGCCGCCGCTCTAGCACAGGCGGAGACACAGGCACACACACAGACTCTGAGAGCAGTTTTCGTGCAACTCAAAATTAGCGCGGGCAGGTTTCACATCGATAATGGGCCGCGGAACGATCCCGGCGGCCGGGGGCACGGCCGCGGCCCCGTCGCCCCGGGTTTCTGCGGCTAACAAAAGAAACCGGGACCTGTCTCCAAATAGCCATCTTAGGCTTCAAGGCTAGGCAGAAGCGGTAGGCCTCAACGAAGGGCCTATGGAGATGGATAGATGTGGGAGAGGGAGCCGAGTGGGCCCCGGGCCCGGCCTCCCCCCCCAGACCCTGCGGACCTCGCTGGCCGGAGCACTATCGATCCTTTTGAACTTTTTTTTCTTTTTTCTTTTTTTTTCTTCCTTTTTTCCTTTGGTGTAAACGGACCGCGATGGGATTTTAAAAAGGGGGCGACCGCGGGACTTGCGATTGGTTATTGTCCGGGCTTCAAAAAACAAAACAAACACCCCCCCCCTCCCCCCGGAACCCCCTCGCCCACTCCCCACACGAAACAAGTGCGGGGAGAGGCCCGGCTCCCGGGGGGGGGGGGTGGGCAGCCGGGGCTCCTCCGAGCCCTCCTTGCCCGGCCAGGCTGAGGGGGTCGAGCCGAAGCACCCCTTGTGATACGATGCCCCGGTGCATCCCCACATCTCTGTAGAATGGGTCTTTATTGCGTTTTTTCCGGGAGGGTGTGTGTTCAGACCAGTGTGGTTGTGTTTTTCACAGGTTTCTGAGAAGAATCAGTGGGGAGAGATTGTTGAAGAGTTCAACTTTCCCAGAAGTTGTTCTAACGCTGCCTTTGCTTTAAAACAGTATTACTTGCGGTGAGTGGTATTGACTCTCTTGAGTAGTATTTGGAAATAAGGGACTTATGGGGAGATTTGTTTTTAGAAATAAAAAAACCGCGCGCGCGCGCGCTCACGCACACACGCGTGCATGCACACACACACACCACACACACAACATAAAACACACAACACATACACACACCACACACCCCCCCAAAACCTTGCACACTAGTTTCTAAACTCATGTTAATTTTAGCCTGTGAAACATTAAATATCCACAAAGTGACGTTTTAGGATGGTGGGAGTTTTCCTCACCTATTTATTGTAGGATTGTTTACATTTTTTTTTTTTTTTATACAGAATCCTTACAGGTGACACCCCACCTCCATCTTGATGATAAACATTCTTTTGTGACATTGTTATTGATTGCTTGATACCCAAAGAGGGGCAGAAAGGTGATGTTTAGTAAAAGAGTTAAAATAGTTAATGAAACTTTGTATCCCTGGGGAAAATTTTTTCTTTGTTTTGGAAACTTCTTTGTCTTTTTAAGTTCTGACTTTTAAGGTTTTTATAAAATGAAATCTCTTGTGTGGAACCTTGACACGGATTATGCTTTTCAGTGCAATATTTCTACATAGCATAACATGTTGGTGCCTCAGGTGACCAGGATTTATTGTTATTATTATTATTATTATTATTGTAAATATCAAGTCACTTATCACTCAAAAGGATTATTATACAGTTAGGAGAATTAGGGATACTATGAAAAAGGAAATGCTTTGATTTGGATTTTTCTTTCATTCTCCCCTTTATTTTGACTTTCTTTGACAAAGTAAATTTCTTGCTCAGTTGGTGTGTGATACGTTTAGATGGTATATTTTGTGATTTGGCTTTGTTTTTTTTTCCTGCTAGTGTTTCCTAGAAATATTATTATATTGTAACTTATTATGAGGTCCTCTTTTATTTTTAATGTTTACTTAGCCATAAAGGGTCCTTAGTTGATGGTGGTTATTTAAAACTAAAATATTGCTCTTTATATTTATTACTTTGTAATAATGATATTATAGGATGGCCTTTTTAAAATAATGTGGCGTCTGCATAATTTGAGCTTGGCAATCATTATTGCTCCAAATGTAACAGCCCAGTGTGGATAGTTTGTGTTATGTTTAGCATTCTGAAATAGGAATGTAGTAATTACTCAGGTGTACTTCCTATTGGCTATCATAGATTGACTTAAGGCATGAAGCTGAAGAGTTCACAGAACTTTGTGGGTAGTTACCGAGCTATACAGAAGTCTAGAAAATATTAAATATGGTTAGTTGTTATCTACTGTGTGTCTGTGATGTGTGGTAGAGTACATTTTTAGATAAAGGAGTAAAACTGAAAGCAAAATAGAACAAAATTAACCTCCAAAACATTGCTTTAATAATATGGTAAGTTGATGTTTTATACTTACAGTGATATTCATTTGCTCATTTTCATTTATAATATTGAAAGGAATACTCTTAATACATGCCCTGGCTTTCTACTAATCAGTTTGAACCATTTGGATTTTAGAATGTTTAAAATACACATTTAAAGTTATGCCTGATACTTACTGAATTGATTGATTGATTGAACTTTAATATCCATAAGGTACTATGTGATATATATGGTTTATAAGATGTGTTATTTTCTGAAGAATTTACATTCATTCTAACAAGAGTTTTAAACTTCCAAATTTTTACAAGTTACCTACATATAGTTTTTCCAGTTTTAATTTCTATCTTGAAATCATATCCACTGATTATACTTATAGGTACTATTTTTAACGATATAGTTTCAAGGTTTGCAACTTTTTACATTGTTCTCAGATCAATTTGAGCTTTATGTTCTTATTAGAAGCTGCTTTTTGATCTGTGTCTTTAGCTTAACTTGTTTTCCTCCATATGTTACTCTCTAGGTTTGTTTTTGTAGGATTGTAGCTAGGCTACTAGGAAAAAGGTTGAGCATTTGTTTTGGAAAATAAAACCATGTGAAGATTTGCGTGGTTTCTAAAGAAATACAAAAGAAATACATTGGTCAAAAATTGGGTACTACCAAACTTGATTTTTTTTTTTTTTTAGAGTGGTGTAATATTGCACAGTAAAGGGCATGTATTATGCTGGATTTTACACCTTCCTCTGAAAAATCTTAACTGGCAGACAGGATGTTAAGCTTTCACAGTGATTCTGTTACTTACCCATAAAAGTGCCTCTTCATAGTAAGAAATGTAATCAAGTAACTTTGTAAGTTCCCTCTTTCATATATCAAATTGAATGTCATAGTTTCTGATGAGCAGATAATGTATTTTATAAATCATAGGTGGAATAATTTGACCTATTATAAGACTGCCCTTACATGTGGTAGTTTGCATTTACTCTACAAGTTTGGTATTTGCTTACATTGCTCTGTTATTTTATTACTAGAGGCACAGTGCACAGATTCATGCCCCCGTGGGGTCCCTCAGCCTGGCTTGTGCCCTCTCGCAATCCAGGACCCCTCAAGAGGATGTTGGAGGTCTGGGTTTGGCCTGATCCCTGCAGGCCAGGCCAAGGGACCCCACCGGTGCACAAATCGTGCTCTGGGTCTCAGGAATGCATATGAGATCTTTGGTTAATCTCTTCTCGCCCTTCCTCCTACCCTCTTCCCTCTGAGACTCATCAGTCTGTTCCATGTTTCCTTGCCTAGAGGTTGAGTGTCTGCCTGCTGGTGGTCAGTGCTAGTCATAGCTATTGGTCGAATGGTTGCTTAGGCTTTTATATGTATAGATTAATTGGAGATTAGCTATTAGCCTAGAATTTTATGAAATATCTTCATGAAGTTACAGACATTTAGATAAGTAAGATCAAACTAGCATGCTGGCCATGTATATATTCTAACATTTTAAAGTTTGTTTTGATACAAACATACACAGTCATTAGAGACTTGAATTTAGTGATCTGCCAAACGTTAGCTTGATTGTATCATGTAGATTGTCTACAAAGATTTCTCTAAGTCTAAAATTGAAATGATTATTTGTTTCAATGTTGGCATTTAATTTTAAAAATGTGTTTACTGATGTGTAAAAGTACTCTTTAAAAATCGATTATTAATCATCCATGATGTCTACATATTTTGTCATACTTCATTCCTTTCTTGGCATGTACACCTCAATATATTCCATAAAAACTTATTATTAGATTTTCCCTAAAGTGTAAATGCATAAGGTATAATTTCACAGTAGAGGACATGTATTATATTTCATAAATGGAGAAATTAAAGTGCAAAAAAAAAATAAAAATGGCATTGGGCATTGATTAATTGGAAATAAAAGTTGTATTCCTTACATGTATTTAGTAAGTTTAATCTGTCTATTATGAATTCAGTTTGTTAGTCACAAATCATTTTAAGAAATTAAAATATAATTGGAAATTACATATGGTTAAACTAATGCCCAAGTGTATCTAAACCCATTGTGTTCCTTATTTATTCTGTGAATTTTTGTTGTTGTTGTTCTGTTTTGGTATTAAGGTTGGGGGTAAAAATATTATTCTTATTTCCATTAAGAATTTGAAGCCTTGGTATGAAGATTTAGGTAAAAATTACAAATACTTACTTGAATTTTGTTTAACTTTCTGACTTTAGTAGTACAGCTATAGTCAAGGCTAACTTGATATTTCCATTATAAAACTTGATTTTTTGAAAGGAAGTAAAATATTGTAGACATTAAAAATTTATTATATAAATTTATGTTACTGGTTTTCTTATAATAGTAAGTGATTTTTTAAATTAATTTTATTTCTTTCCCCAGTCTCTTTCAGTATATTTTTATTGATTTCAGAGAGAAAGGGAGAGGGAGAGAGAGATAGAAACATAAATGATGAAAATCATTTATTGGATGCCTCCTGCACATCCTCTACTGGGGATCTAGCTTGTATCCTAGGTATATGTTCTGATCCAGAATCAAACTGTGACTTCCTGGTTCAGAGGTCGATGCTCAACCACTGAACTATGCCAGTTGGGCACATTAAATGATTTTTAAAAAATTCATACTTACCTTTAGAATAGTCAGAAACCTAATTGTAGAATTCCACCCACCATAGTGAATTTTCAGTTGACTGTTAAGTTTATTTAGTTTCCCTTGGTTGTTAAAGCCCTTCCTAAGTTATACCAGTAGAGTTTACATTTATTAGTTAAATAGATGCACTCATGTATTCTGTTATTAGTGTCCACCATGTAGATCATTTCTTTTAAAGAGAAAACCTTTCATGAATTATTTGAGGTTAATTGAAAGAATGCTTCAAGATTGTGATAAATATGCAAATGAAGTAAGACATTAAGTTTGTGAGTTGATAAACAAAATTTATAAACAGATTGCTCTTCTTATTCAAGGAAGGAAAAAATAAAAGTAATATGGAGCCTGGAAGAAGAACTGTATCTACATAAGTTATTCATATATGTATTTAAATTTAATTTTTTAAACTATATCCTTTCATTTTGAGCAAATTTGATTTTGATATCTCCTGATATTCTGCTATACTTTAAAGGGCATGCAGATTTGTTCAAAGGAAGAATAGAAAGTGGAGAAAGTTGACTGATTAGAGCTCAGCTAGGTTAGTGTTGTGTCTTACCATATTTTAAGCAGCTTAAATTTGTCCCAAAGAAGAAACAAATCTCTTTCCAAAATAGATAGTTTACTAAAGATAAAAATTTCACTGAAGATTCAAACTAAGAACTCTTAACTCTCAAAAGTGTGTATAAGCTTTTTTTGCATTTATATATTCTGTCTCAGATGTTAACTAAAAATGTCTATTTCTAAATAGGAATACTCTTTTATAATGCCACCTCTACTCTGTTATGGATTCAATATTTTCATAGTTGGTCATGTGTGACATCCATTGTAACTTTGATAGGCAAGAATATTTCTTCTGTGACTCTTACATCCCCAAACTGACTGCTATTAGAAGTTGGAAATCAAGGAGAAACATAAATTTTAATTCATTGGAATTTAGGTGCATTAGTCAGCAAACAAGTATTCAATACATATTTTGGGTAAAGTAGAGTACTTATTATTACTTGGTAAAGGCTGGTTATTGGTTATTTTTCAGAGTGGTATAAACCCTATTAAGGTTTACTGGTAAAAATAGGGTTTGTTGGAATTGGGAATTAGAGAGACATATGGGATAGGGTTGATCTGCCATTACCATCATCACCACATTCTTTGTTATTCAGGATCAATTAGAGTAGAAATTTCCAATTTGTGTTGTATTAAGAACTTGTTTTCCTGAAATGTCATTATGTTTCTTTGAAAAAGGCCAAATGAATTTGAGCAATAAAACTAACCTTGGTTACTGTATTGCAGGACTTCTTAGACACTTCCATTTGTTAGTATGCATTATGGCACTATTGACAATTTGGAGAAACACTACCTCCATACCCCTATCCATTGTAAATGGCATTTCCCTGTGAAACCCTGTGTTTGAGGAATGCCTATTGTGGATATGGTTTGGGGAAATATAATAATATTTTCTCTAATGGGTAAACTATAATTTGATGAAAACATGTGATCATGATTAAGGTTTTTAAAAAATTTATTAATTTTAGAGAAACATCAGTTTATTGTTCACTTATTTATGCATTCATTGACTGCCTTTTCTATACTCTGACTGGAGATTGAACCCACAATCTTTGCGTATCTAGACAAGGCTCTAACCAAATTTTATATTAGAAAATTTATTAAAGTAAAATTTATTAAATAAAACTTTTGGGGGACCTGCAATAAATAGCTGGTTTAGAGTAAATTGTCACTTATTCAGGTTATCTATGGATGTCATTAAACTTTCCAAGAATTATGTTATTAAAAATAGAGTCTAATATGTATTTTTTTTGTTTCAAAACGAATTTTATTTGTGCTTGGATATTTTTTGCATATTATGTTGTAAATTGGGAATTAATGCTTTCTATAAGATAGTAGAGGCCCAGTGCACAAATTTTGTGCATGGGGTAAGGGAATCCCTCAGCCCGGCCTGCACCCACAGGGATTGGGCCTAAAATGGCAGTCGGACATCCCCCTCGCAATCCAGGATGCTTTTCATACAGGTGAAAGGTATCTTGCTGTTATATGGGCAGCTACATTTTTTTGTCCTGATTATGAAAAGTAGTAGATAACATGATCCTTCTGAGGCAGCAGTACCATTTTCTCAGTCTTATGGGTGGAAAAACTGAAGCAGAGAGAAATTAAGCTTTTGGCTTTGTCACACAGTTGTAAGGGTCAGAATCAGGGCTGGCCACAAAATGTGCAAGCCAGAGTCTATGCATGTCATCTCTGCATCATCCTGTTTTTTCAGTGTAGAGTAGCCTTGCCAGGTTTTAATTTTTAAATCTAAGAGACTGTTCCCAATATATAGGATAGGGTCCCTAGGCCTGGCTGGTGATCAGGGCTGATCTGCTGGGCGACTGGCAGGCGGCGTGATGCCACCTGTGGCCTCTACCCCCTGGTGGTCAGTGCGTATCATAGCGATAGGTTGTTCCTCCCTTTGGTCGATTTGCGTATTGAGTTTACCCCGTTGATGAAATACATTGCAATAACAGCTTCACATTTTGAATTTTTGACCAAAAATGACAAGTCCATAAATTCTATTACTGTCTAAGTCAGTGTTTGCGGGGTCTTATACATCTTACTGAAAGAATTTTGTAATGAGGCTGAATCTATTGTTTTGTCTGTTTTATATCATTAGTTCTTAATAGTTCCTTTTCCTTTTACCATTATGCCACTGATTTGTTGAAGTAATGGCTCTTTTGTCCTTTAGAATGTCCCAAATTCTGGATTTGGTTGATTCCTTCCTCCTAGTGTCAATTAACCTGTTCCTCTATGCCCTGTATTTATTTCCTGAAAACTGTTAATTAGATCTAAAGGTTGATAATATTCAAGTTCAATATTTTAGGTATTCCTAATAGGTAGTGCTGTGTTTTTTAGATCATGAAGTGTATAATGTTTAGTTGTCCTGGTTTAGTGGTGCAAAGGTTGATTAGTAGTTTTAGTTATTAATAGTCTGAAACACTGTATTTTTAAAATGTGGGCCCCAGGTGATTCTTAAGTATGCTGAAGTTTGAGAACAGCTGATCTAAGTATTGTAATGAAACCAATTTAGTTGCTGAGATAACTGGTTTAACTTGGCATCAACATGTTGGCCAAGGATACATCCAGAACAAAACTGCTAGGTGACATCTGGTCTAGGGCACCTGCTCAAGCTGCACCTGTCATCTCTAAGCAGAGCCTAGACACACCCTTATACTTTGTCTCTAGGCTCAAGAGACATAACAAGGACTCCACTTCAGTTAATGGGGAAAAGGGTAAATGAAACTGCTAATTCGAACTTACCCCAACTGTATTTGTGTTGTTTGGATTTTAGAAAATTAATTAAAAATAAGTTTTCTTTAATATCTAGGTTTTTTTTTCTTTCTATATAGTACTTTATAATATTCTCCACAAGTGTGATACCATTTGTTTTATTGAATTTACTGAGTGCTTTTTTTCTCTGTGAGGATTTTGTTGATCTATCTTAGTACTGCTTAAGGGAGTTAACTTACATTGTATAAATGCCTATAAAAAATAAAAACTAACAATAACCTGTTTTCTTAAATGCACTTTGTTTTCATTTTTTAAACCATTTTCATATATGAGATTTTATTTTTAGCATTTAAAATTTCAGAAGTAATTGCTGTTATTCAATCTTAGAAAAATAATGTTTAAAAAAATGTATTTACAGTACTCCAACTTTTCTTCTGAAGCATCTAGTTGCTTCTTTTTAAAAATGGTTGTAGGTTATATTCAACTCTCCATTTTAAGTGTCAGCCATAATTGTCAATTAGGAAAGGATATTCTACATCTTTTCAGGCCACATTTTCTCCCCTTTATCTTTCCATTCCCTTCCCTGGTGATAGACCTGCTTTACATTTTATGAAGCATTATCTTATACATAATCCTTCATTATCCATAGTTGTTAAATATCTTCAAGTACTATTTCATGTCCTAGGTATGTTTACCTTTGTTTCTATTACCATATAATGGGGCAATTAAAATGTTGCTTTTTATGAAGCTGTATTTAAATAAAGTTACATAAGAATCCATTGTTTGAATATACATAGTCTTATTATGAGATATGGAAAGTATCTAATTCTTACCTTTCTGGTTTTTTACTATTTGGTAAAGTCTTACAGTGTTTAATGGTCATTTGCTGTGTGCACAAAGATGATGCTTATACATTCATGCTTATACAATCATGACATACTCATTTTAGTCATTTTGGATGAAATTTTATTTTGCCCATTGGTTAATTTTAAATAAGTAAAATATTAAATGTACATGTGGTCAGTAGGGACATTCATTTAAAAAAGGACAAAAAAGAGACTAAGTTTGGGCTCTATGCAGAAAATACATAACTTTTAAAAATTCTTTAGAGATGGGGCTGAATTTAAATTTGTCAGTAATAATGCCCAGGTTGATCACACTTTCCATAATGGTTTATAGATTAAGTGAATTTTAGTGTACTTGAGCTCAGATCAGACCACTTAGTGCTTCATAAACAGTAGTTAGTACCTTAGCAGGCTGTACCTCCAAGTGCACTCACAAGTAATAGGTCAAGAATGCTTAAGTGCTTTGGTATAATCTTTTTAGTTTGCAACATTAAAAAGTCAAAAACTTCTGAATTTATGAGTAGTTTTTCAAGGTAGTCCAATGTTGCAATGTATTAATTCAATCTATTAGTAAAAAGTCTGTTGGTAAGAGAAATGGTGAACCTTTTTTCAATGCCATGTTTATTTTTTTAAGTTTTTTTTGTTATATATATGTGAACTTATATTTACACTTCATTAAAATCAACATTGTTATTTTGCCACATTTACTTTATATTTTTCTTTTTTTATGTGATAGTGGGTGTGTATTCACATACATTATTATTAGTGTTACTACTTTTTAATCCTTTGATATAATTGTGGATTAATGCTCTTTACTTAGAAATATAAGTGTATGTCACCTTAGAATAAAAACATTCTCTTATGTGACAATAATACAGTTATCAAATTAAGAAAACCTAACATGGATATAATTGTATTATCTAATATGCAGTCTTATTTAAATATTACTAATGAACCCACATATGTCTTCTTTAGCAATCATACCCACCTTTCTAATCTATGATCTTGTATTACATATCTTTAGTTCTTCAGCTTTCATGATACTACCATTTAAATTTTAATATGCCTACAAATATGGATTTGTGAGGTGTTTTTCAGGATTAGATTTAAGTTAAGCATTTTTGGCAGGAGACGTGTGATGTCACTTTGTCCCGTTAGTGCTGATGTTAACTTGGGTTAAGGTGGTGTCCTCTTGATTTCTCCATTGTGAAGTTTCCATTTTCTCTTTTATAATTAATAAGTAATTTACGGGGACATACTTTGAGACCATATAAATATCTTGCTCACCATCAAACTTATACCCAATAATTTTAACATTCATTGATAATTCTTTTTAAAAATATATATATTTTAATGATTTTTTTACAGAAAGGAAGGGAGAGGAATAGAGAGTTAGAAACATCCATGAGAGAGAAACATCGATCAGCTGCCCCCTGCACACCTCCAACTGGGGATGTGCCTGCAACTAAGGTACATGCCCTTGACTGGAATCGAACCTGGGACCTTTCAGACCCCAGGCCAGTGCTTTATCCACTTAGGCAAACCAGTTAGGGCCATTGGTAATTCTTGCTTGAATCAGTTATTATGAAGAATGTACAATGCTTACTTATTTCCCTAATGCTATTATTCCTTCTATATTTATTAACAATCTCTGATAAGAAAAGTATTTTCTTTCTTATGTATTAGATTTTTATTTTATACAATGGGTTAAAATCCCTTATGTTATGCATTTGGCTTTTTAAATTGGGCCACTATGAGCCCTTTTAAAATGACTTCTATGTCTTTTTAACGTGTTTCCATTATTTTTGAACTCTTTCTTGCTTTCTAACCAGATAAGATCTTCCAGGTTCAATTTGTGTTTTGCTTATCTAGCTCTCTAGCATCAGCTATTTCTGCAAGGAGTCCTGATTCCTAATTGTATGGAATGGTATATAGAAAACAAGATCTGGATAGTAGGTATGCTCATTGTTACTTAGGCCCTTTCAGAGGACAGAGCTAGGAAGTTTTGTTTATTTTAAATATAAATATACATATTTTGAAAATCATAAGGCTGTACTGATACCCCTAATTATTAGTCCACACAAGTTTCTTGATGCCTTCTTCCATTGCATGCATTTTCCTTCATCTGCATTGAGAATCCTAGTTCCCACTACTCATTTTGTCAGTTTTATAATACATTAAGAGAATACTTTCAGAATTGTTATACACATACCACTACCAACAGGAAACCTTCTGAATAGTTAAAGATTTGTTTGCAGTTCTTTTTTGTGTTCATCACTAAAGCTATATCATCACTAAAGTGTGGTGCTAAAAAAATTCAGTGATTTTCTTTAAAAAATATGTATTTTACTGATTTCAGAGAGGGAGAGAGAGACAGAAACATCAATGATAAGAGGGAATCATTCATTGGATGCCTTCTGCACGTTCTACACTGGGGGTCGAGCCCTCAACCACGGCATGTGCCCTGACCAGGAATAGAACCGTGACCTCCCGGTTCTTAGGTCAACACTCAACCACTGAGCCACAGCAACTGGGCTATTCAAATTTTTTGTGTGTCATTTAAGAATCTAAAATTTTTCTTTTATAGAGTTTGATCATTTCTTAAGTTTATTCTTAAGTATAATTTTTATACTTATTATTTTATACTTACATTGCTATTTTAAATGTTTTCCATTATGTCTTCTAATTGGTTATCATTTTTTATATGAAAATTTTATTTTTGTAATCTGTCTTAACTGTTTTACTATTACATGATTTATTGATTTAAAAAATTTTAGAGATACTAGAATATCATCTTCAAATAAGAACAGTTTTACCTTTTTTCTAAATTTTATTCCTTTAATTATTTTCTTTTATCTAATTGTATTGGCCACTATTTAATAATGAAGAAGATGAGGGCATCTTTTCCTTGACTTGATGCTGATCTTAGTTTGGTATTTCTAGTATTTTCTTACTGAGTAAGATGCTGCCTGCTATGTGTTCTTAATGCAGTCTTAATACTGCATATCTTACTAATATAGTATTTCTATATCTGTTTATTGAATGAACAATACTATTGGACTTAGAAATCAGAGTTACTGATATTTTTTATAGTTTTATCTGACTAGCATTTGGTTTTAGATTTTAAAATTTGTAATTATTTATTATCTGTACTCAAGAGAGAAGCTAGATCAAATGTTAAAAATTTAAAATCTCATTTTGTGGATTATACTTGTTAATATTTCTCATGTTCTAGGAATTTAACATAAATAAAATCAGCTAAAATGCTAAAAGATATAAATTATCTTTTCCTGCTTTGTTTATTAAACAGACTTTATTGTTTCTTTGCTGGTCATTGTATCACTCGTTATACAAAAACAGCAATAATTTAATTATTGCTTGATTTTTATATTAAGACTAGTGTAAACTATGATTTAATCATTGCTTGATATATATATTTTTTAAGATTCTACCCACGTAAGAAGTAATTATTTTAGTTTAAAAGTCTTCTTTATTAGGGTATCCAACCTGTGGAAATGAAAAGCAAATTTATCTTTTAGTTATATCAGAAATCTTACATGCTTGTTTGGTTAACTCCATTTAAGTCAATTATGACTAAATTAAATATGTTATGTTACATTGTATATTTCATCCTCAGAATTAGATATGAATTTTGTTAATAAAGTCTTTCTAGTTTTGACATTTTGTTAGAACATCATCTTTATCCCCCTCTTTATAAACTATAAGCGTTAGCTTAAGTGGATGAGTATATGTGCACACATGCATGCAGGCGTGCAGCACTACTTATTAGTTTTAAGCAAATTGCTTGGTAGTTTCTTGATCAGTTCCTGGGCATACCAAATCTTATCTATATCAAGTCTTACACATTTAAAGGGCTAAGTTGAAGTAGATATTAGTATTATATGCAAATTCAATCTTTTGTAGAGACCTAGTAGTAGTGTGTACTGAGCCTGAAATTTAGGTTAATAAAATAGGAGCAAAGTATGCAGTTAGCAATAATTGGATACTACTGAATTCATAGTATCATTCTATTGATTTCAGAGAGGAAAAGAGAGAGAGAGAAAGACAGAAACATCAGCTGCCTCCTGCATGCCCTGAGCCCTCATTTGCCTGGATTAGAATCAAACTGGGACCTCTTGGTTCATATGTTGATACTCAACCACTGAGCCAAGGGTGGGGCAAAACTGAGGGGATTTTAAGAAGGTAGTAGGCTATAAATAAGTATTTTTCTTTCTGGTAGGCCCCCACAAGGATAATAGACTTGCATTAGGTCAATATTCCTGAATGATTGGAAGGGTAACTAAAAGTTAATTCAGAGCTGCTTTTGATACTGTAGCCACTTCATTCTGATTAAAAAAGGGCAAATGGAGAAGATTACCAGATTTCTCTGCTACTATAAAATATAACCTTTACTTTTATGTTAAGACTAGAGGCTCTTAGCGCACCCCCTCCCCCCCCAAACCCTCATCTCCTCCGGCCACTCCATGCCTGCTGCCCAGGGGCCCTCCGCTGCTGAGGTGGAACACTTGCCTCATCACTGCAGTGACAAAGCAAGCATTCCACCAGGCCATGCACACTGCCCGCTCTCAGCAGCCACTGTCCCGGGATTGGGTGACTCCAGTGGAGCTGAGAGAACTGGGCACCGCCATCTTTATGACAGAGTGACAGTTAATTTGCATATTATTCTTTCATTAGATATGATGATTCTTCTGACTTACACCATCTGTGAGGAATAGGTTTTAAGTTGTTGTCCAGTAGTGGTGATAAATACACCCTTGATTTATCATTTATATCTAACAATTTTATCTAATCCCCCTTCCTGTCCAAGGGGTTATCTATAACAATAAAAGCAGAATATGCTAATTAGACCAGACGTCCTTCTGGACGACCTTCTGGATGAAGTTGAGGCTTTGAGGGAATCCTGGGTCCCGGGTGCCTCCCAATGGCTGGAGGGAAGCCCAGGTTCCGGGTGCCAGAGGGAAGCAGGTGCGGGCAGCTTGGGAAAGAAAGGAAGGCCTACTCTTGCACGAATTTCATGCATCAGGCCTCTACTGTTTATGTAAGACAGGTGAGAATTATTGGAGAACCCATAGCAAAACATGTAACAACTATAAGGGAAAAATCCCTTTTTACTTCATGTATTTCTCATTTTAAATGCTTTGCTTGGAAAAATTTGCACTTGCATATTTGATAAAGCTGGCCACTAATTTGTATATGTGTGTTTTTAATAACCAGGAATACTTATTTAAAGTTTTCAGTTTTATACATTATTTTTTAGATGGAGACCTCTACTGGAAGTAGGAAGCAATAGATAGATTTTATTATACATTATAAAATATATGGACAAATAGATGGTAGAAAGACTTATTTTTAAAATAGTCAATATAGGCTATCCAAGAGTCCCTTTAAAAGAATCTTATGATACTTTAGATAATAGTGTACTATTATGTTTGACAGATTTTTTAAAAAGCAGAATACAAAGTTTACATTTTGACTTTTTTTAGCTTTTATTGAGTTTGCCATGTGTACTAAATGATTTATAATTACTAATTTCTTCTTCACATCTCCCTGTATTGTTGCTGTTATTCTGACGTTCTATAAAACAGGACAAAGGGAGACCTACAGTAAGTTCAGGAGCTAATATTTGAACCTGGGTCATATAGAAAAATCATGCTATATTGTTTTTCTCTAAGTGCACATGATTGCCTTTTTTTAAAGTGTATGAAGATGGAACTTGAAATGAAAAATATGAAAATTATTGGGGTAGTTGTAGGATTGTGTTTTTTTTTTTAATTTTAAAAATTTCTTTACTGCGTCTTTTTATAATGAAACTTGTGTGCTGTAATAGAGTTTATTTCCAAAGATGTTTATTTTATTGGATTTTTACAATTATACAAGATGGGTATAATCCTATCTTACAGGATGAGAAAAAAAGCCTCGAGTACTGTTGCTAATAAGTAGTGATGTGAGGATTATAGTTTAGCTTTGTGAATTATAATTCACTGCTCTTATTTCATTTCATTGCCACAGTTTTGGGATCAAGCACTTTTTTAATAAAATGTTTGTTTATCTCTTAAAGCCCCTAATTTAACATTTGATACTTTGTAATTGACCTGAATCAGAGCCCCTGTCTCTGGGAAGGTATTTATGAACTCAGGTGGGTATGGCGAGCCTCATAGCAACGGAAAATCTAATTTGGGAAATTCTGAAAGAATTGAAAAATTCTAAAAATACGAAATTGGTAGCATATGGCATTATATTGATCTGGCCCTAAGCTTCCTTAACCTTTTCTTGTGTGGTTTTATGAAACAAGCACCAAGAGTCAGTTTTAGTTGTAGGATATGTATTAACATTTTTGCAATATATAAAATGGTAACACTTTGTACAGTTTTATATAGCACTTAAAATATTTTTGTAGGTAGACATGAATAGACTAATGTCTACCCATTTATCTTTACAAGCTACAATAGAATAGAATTTTATTTAAGGTGAGAATTGATCCAGAGTAATATTGATTGTGTTTCAAACTAGAATGTGAAGTTCCAAGGATTTTGCAGAGTAATTACCATTTCTGAAAAAATGGATACTGAGAATGATGTGATAATTCCATGGAGACATTTTGGCAGCTAGGAATGTTTATTATCATATTGGTAGCTAACATTTATCTAACACTTATTATTTGCTAGGTACTGTGTTCAACCTGCGTTATTCTAATCCTCAAAACTATCCTTTAAGATTGACATTATCATCATCCTATATATTAACGCCTAATATGCTAAGTGTCTGGTCATTTGGTGACCAGTCAGCTGTTAAACCAATCAAAGCGTAATATACTAATGATATTCTAAGGCCACTCAACCACTCGCTATGACATGCACTGACCACCAGGGGGCAGATAGTTGACCAGTTGCTGTGATGTGCACTGACCACCAGGTGGCAGACGCTCTGACCTGTAGGTTAGCTTGCTCTTGGGGTCCAGTGGATTGGGACTGAGCGAGATGGGCCAGACATGCCCTGGAGCCTTCCTGCAGTCTCTCCCTGGCCCCAGTTGTGTAATGGTGGGGTCCCTCAGCCTGGCCTGTGCCCTCTCACAATCTGTGACCCCTTGGGGAATGTCAGAGAGCTGATTTTGGCCCGATCCCGTAAGCCACTTCCTTCGGGAGGGCGCCAGATGCAGGGTTCCTAGCTGGCAAGCACTGCTGTGGTGGCACGAGCCTCTCCTGATCGGGACTGATTGGGTGTGAGCCTGCAGCAGGCACAGTGGGCCGGGATGAGTGGGAGCCGCAGGTGGGAGCTGCAGGCAGTGTTGGGCTCTAGGTTTTGGCCCTTTCCTTGCAGGCCACTCTGAGGGGCCCCACCTATGCACGAATTCATGCACCAAGCCTCTAGTTATTTTAAAGATGAGGAAACTAAGATTTAGAGAGGTTAAGTAACTTTTAGTAATTACAAAGTATAGGGGAGCTGGAATTTAATCCGGGTCTTCTGCCTCCAGAGACCAACATTTTAGCCATGATGCAGAATAGTCACCCTCCTTCCCTACCTCCTTCCTACCCTGCCATTTTTCATTTGCCAGACATTATTCTACACACTGGAAATGAAAGAAAATGTTTTCCTGTTTGGAGCTAGGGAAAAGAGATAGGAAAAGAAAAAGTAAAACAGTATATATTAGATAATAATACATGTAAGGAGAAAAAGGAGATTTTTTTTTTAATTTAAATAAAGGTTTCTAATGGGAGAGTGTTATATTTTTAGATAGGGTGAACAGGGGAAGTTTTTCTAAGGTGGTGACATTTGAATAAAGACTCAAAGGAGATAAAGGAGCAAACCAGGTAGATATCTGGTTAAGAGTGAATAAACAGCAATGAGCATGTGTGGTATGTTCAAGAACAGTAAGGAGGCCATAGTGGCTGGAGTTAGTGAGCAAAGAGGAGAGAAGTTGGAGATTAGAATCAGAGAAATAAGAGCACTGCTACTAGATTTTGGTAGGGCCTTTGTAAGGTCTTTGCCTTTTACTAATGCCACTGGAGGATTTTGAGTAGTGAATTGCCAGTGTCTGGATCTCTCTGAGTGTTTTGTTGTAAATAGGTGAAGATGTATATGTGAGGGCCAGTGTGGGGCATGGATCAAGGGCAGAAGCCACAAGGCATGTTAAAGGGCTTATAAAATATCCCAGGTGAAAAAAATGGTGATATGGTGGTTTGTAGTAGTGAGGTTAATAGCTCTTGAGATGGTGATAGTAGCCATATTTTGGATATCTAAAGTTTCAAATCTAAAACTCTTAAGATTTTAATTAACAGAGACTACTTAGAGAACCCATCAGGTATCAAGTTTTATACTTTTTAAATTATAAACTTTATTTTCCTTATAAAGTGTAGAAACACATGCTCATTGTACACAATTTAGAAAATACAAAGAAAGGGAAATAATGAGTACTATTAATATCTTAGGATGTTTTTCCCGAGTCTTTTGTTATAAAGATTACACCTTAAAATCTTTGCACCATAAACCGATGCTATGTCTCTCCTGGTAAATTGTTAGCTCCTTCAGAGCAGAAGCTGTGCTTTTTAATTTCTTTATCTTGGGTACCTATCTTGGGTATCTGGTTCATAATAAGTGTTCAGTATTGCTTGTTTTGTTTGAATTAATTGTGTCAGTCAACTGGGTGCCATATCCTTGTACATTCTTTGAGGACAGATAGCATAGTTGTTTAATATTATTAATTTTAAGGCTTGGTAAATGGGCAGTCACTAAGTGTTGTTAGATTTAATGTACTCTGAACTCTAGCCATGCTTGTCTATTTATAGTTCTCTAATCATGCCAAGTTTTCCTTGCTTCTGTCTTTGCATATGCTATTTTTTCTTTCTGGAATTCCTTTCCCTTCTTCTTTGCCTGATATACTCTTACCTATCTTTGAAACTTAACATAAATGTCACCTTCTCTAAAAAGCCTTTTCTTATTTCCTGAATCAGCGTAAAGTGATCCTTTATGATCCCACTTTTTTCTCATTTAAACCTCTATTATAGACCCAGCTATAATGACTTTTTTTTTTCCCCAAAAAATCTTATCTCCCTTATTGCACTCTGAGCCTAAGGAAGTGGGGATTAACTTTTATGTGTCGTTTTAGCCCATTCATCATAGTCATCATAACACAGTGAATTATTAGTTCATGTGTAGAAGTTTATGTGTGGCTAAAAGAACCAATGGATAAATACTGGGAAGGATCATTGGAAATAAGAAAAGAAGGAAATCACTGGTTTGAGGGTAGAGAGGAGTTTATGGAAGAGACTTTGAGCTTGGCATCCGAAGACTGGTTGGATTTAGTTAGAAAAAAGGTTGAGATGGTCATTTTAGGTTAAGAGGAAAGAGGGAAATGAGAGTATGTTTAGGGTGTTGTATTAATGAACCACTGCATGTGATTGTTGGAAGGTAAGATGGGACCAAAGATTGGTACCAGATTGTGGAGGATTTTGAAACAGGTCAAGGTGTTTGACCTTTATTAATTTCTACTGGAAGCCTGATGCATAAAAAATTGTGTAACAGTAGGCCTTCCTTTGCCCAATTGCTGGCACTGGCTTCATTCCGGCACCCAGGACCTGGGCTGCTTCCCACCGCCAGCCACCTGGGAGGCACTCAGGACCTGGGCTGGCTTCCCTCAGGCTACCTGCAGGCACCTGGGACCCGGGCTGGTTTCCCTCCAGCCCTGGCTTCATCAAGAAGGATATCTGGTCTAACTAGCATTTACCCTTTTATTATTATAGATATATAAGGAGGATATAATGTTTGGGGTCTAATTTTTAGCTATTTGATGAAAATGATGTTTGGGAAACTATTCTTACATTTTCACTACATTTGGATAAACAGGAAGGAATGAAATTATTGGATTATACAATGACTATATATTTAACTAGAGGCCTGGCACATGTATTTGTGTAAGGGTGGGGCCCCTTTTCATGGCCTTTGGGGATTGGGCCGAAACTTGTGGTCCAATGCTGCCTGCAGCTCCTACCTGCCTCTCTCGCTCATCCCGGTCCCACTGCACCTGTTGCAGGCTCGTGCCCAATCAGTCCCAATCGGGAGAGGCTTGTGCTGCCACAACAGCGCTCGCCAGTCATGAGCCCGAGTCTGCCCCCCTCCCAAGGGTAGTGGCTTGCAGGATCAGGCTGAAACCAGCTCTCTGACATTCCCCAAGGGGTCCTGGATTGCGAGAGGGTGCAGGCCTGGCCGAGGGACCCCACCAGTGCATGATTGGGCTGGAGAGGGACTGTGGGAGGACTCCAGGGCATTTCCGGCCTATCTTGCTGAACCTTGATTGGCCAAACCCCAGCAACCTACTGGTTGGAGCATCTACCCCCTGCTAGTCTGTACGTCATAGCGACTGGTCAACTGTCTGTGCCCTGGTGGTCAGTGCCCTGGTGGTCAGTGCACATCATAGTGAGTGTTTGAGTGGCCTTAGCATATCATTAGCTCATTACCTTTTGATTGGTTGAACATTTTACTAGTCACTAGATGACCGGGCACTTAGCATATTAGGCTTTTATTATATAGGATTGTATAAAAAACTGCTCAGCTGTTTTTGAAAATGGCTGGACTATTTTGCATTTTTCACCAATAATGTCTGAGAGTTCCACTTGCCTCTCATCCTTGTTTGTTTTTTAATTTTAGCTATGCTAAAAGTTGCGTAGTATTTCATTTCATTTCCCTAAATGACTAATGATGGTAAGCTTCTTTTATATCTATTTGCTATCTATATGTCTTTTTTAATGAAGTATCTGTTTTCTGCTCATTTCTTTATTGCTTGTTTTCTTACTAAATTTTTTGAGTTCTTGAAATATTCTGGATAAATTCTTTTATCAATGTATGATTTATAAATAGTTTCTCAGAAACGATGGCTTGTCTTTTTGTTCTCTGTGATTTTTAAAACAGCTTTATGAAAGACAATTGATATACAATAAGCTGAACAGGTATAAATATACCATTTGGTAAGTTTTGACATATGTGTATATACCTGTGAAACATTACCACAATCAAGATAATGAACATATTCATTACCCTCAAAAATCTCCTCCTGTTCCCTTGTAATTCTTTCCTTCTCCCACCTATCCCCAGGCAAGCACTATTTTTTTTTTAGTACAAATTAGTTTGCATTTTTTAGAATTTTATATAAATGAAATCATAAAATATGCTTTTTATTTGCCTGCTGTCTTTCACTCAGGTAAATTGTTTTGAGGTTCATCTATGTTGCTTATATCAAAGTTTATTAAGTTCATTCTTGTTTTATTGCTGAATAGTATTCTGTTGTATGGATAATACCACAGCTGGGTTATTTATTGATTTTTGGTTATTATAAAAGCCACTGTGAATATTTGTAATATTAGCCTTTTAATAGATTTATACTATCATTTCTCTAGGCATGAAATGGCTCAGTAATATGGGAACTGTATGTTTAACTTTTTAAGAAGCTGCCAAACTGTTTTCTAGAGTGATTGTTACATTTTACATCCCCATCAACAGTATATTAAGAGTCGTAGTTGATCCACATTATCACCAACACTTGATGGTCAGTTTTTCATTTTAGCTGTCATAGTAGGTATGTAGTGATATTTTATTGTCATGAGAATTTGATTTTCCCTAATACTATAAGTAGTGAGGGTCAGTTCAATTTTTTTGTGCACTTTAAAAAATTGAGTTACTGATCTTATATTCAACTTTGAGAGTTGTTTTAATATATATAATCTGAATATTACCAGATATGTGACTTACAAAATTTGTTTTTCATTCTGTAGTTTATCTTTTTTTTAATGAGGAGTTTTTAATTTCATAATTGATCAAATTTTTTTCCTTTCAAGATTCATGCTTTTGCTGTTACAGTGGTACCTCGAGGTACGAGTGCCCTAACATACAAGATTTTTGAGATACGAGTCGTCGAGCGAGTGATTTTTGCTTTGAAATACGAGCAGCATTTGAGATAGGAGTACAGTAATCTCGCGGATTGGCTGGCTGCACACGACCCACCAGTTTACCGAGACTCGAGCTTCTCATAGTTTCCCACGCCTCAAGGTTACGGAACGAATTAAACTCGTATCTCGAGGTACCACTGTATATCTGAGGAATCTTTACCTAACCCAAGATCACAAATACTTTCTCATATTACCATCCCCTAGTTGTTTTATAATTTTAGGTTTTTTTAAATTTTATTGAGTATAATTGACAGATATAATTGTATATATTTGAAGTATGCAATGTGATGATTTGATATACTGTAAAATGATACATAGTTTTAATATTACATTTAAATGTATGATGATCTTCATTGAAATTTTTCATATGGTGATACATATGATTGTTTAATACTATCATTGTCCTTCTAATAAATCTCTTAGTGACATCCTGCAAGTTTTTATACTTTGTGTTTTTATTTTTATTCCATTCAACATACTTTTTAATTTCCCTTTATTAGTTCTAGGGCTCATAGGTTATTTAGCAGTATTTAGTTTCCAAATATTTTAGGGATTTTGCCAAATATCTTATTGATAGTTATTGACTATTCATTTCATTTCATTGTATCAGGGAGCATTTTTTAATTAAAAATTTTTAATGTTGACATTATTGCCAGGTGTCCCTTCATTTCCCCCCCTTCTCCTTTTTCCATCTCTACACAACCTGGAGAGAGCTTATTTTTTTGTCTTTAATCCTTTAACAATTTTTTAATTCAATTTTTTTAATAACTTAAGAAAAATGATTTAAAATATAAAGTTACATGCACTAAACACCAATTATCCAAGAAAAATGATCTTAAATAAAATAATATTATATGCAGTAAGCATTAATATTTTAAGAAATAAAGGATTTTAAGTATAATAATATTACCAAAACTGTACTAACTTAGTATGTTATCACAAAAGTTGCAGGAAATATTAAAAAAAAATTAAACATGTTTTTTATTGATTTCAGAGAGGAAGGGGGAGAGAATGAGAGAGAGAGAGAGAGAGAGAGAGGTAGAGAGAGAGAGAGAGAGAGAGAGAGAGAGAGAGAGAAACATCAATAATGAGATTCATTGATTGGCTGCCTCCTGATTGCCCCCTACTGGGGATCAATCCTACAACCCAGGCATGTGCTCTTGACCAAAATCAAACCTGGGACCTTTCAGTCCGCAGGCTGATGCTCTATTCACCTGGCCAATCCAGTTAGGTCCCCTTTAAATTTATTAAGAGTTGACTTACAGCCTGGAATGTAGTCTTTCTTGGTAAATGTACTTTGTGTACTTAAGAAGAAAGTTTATTCTGCTGTTGTAAAAGTATTCTATAAATGATAATGAAGTTAAATATGCTAACACTGTTGTTAAAGTCTACTATACCTTTTGTAAATTTTTATCTACTTGTTCTATCAGTTATTGAGAGGAGTATTTAAATTTCTCAGTATATTTGTAGATTTGTCTTTTTCACCTTGTAGCTTGTTTTGCTTGATATATTTTTGAATCTGTTAATTTTGCACATAAACATTTAGGAATATGTATTCTCTTAGTAAAATTACCCTTTTGTGACCAAGAAATGGCCTTTTGTATATTTGGTAATATTATTTGACTTGAAATCTACTTTGTTTTGCTGTTTTTTTATTTGCCTTGTCTTTTGTTTCTTTTTCCTCTTCTACTTTCTTTTGGGAGAAGTTAAAACTTTTTTTTTCTTAAATATATTTTTATTGATTTCAGAGAGGAAGGGAGAGGAGAAATAGAAACAACAATGATGAGAGAGAATCACTGATCGGTTGTCTCCTGTACACCCCACAGTGGGATCAAGCCCATAACCTGGGCATGTGCCCCTGACCGGAATCGAACCTGGGACACTTCAGGTTGATACTCTCTCCATTGAGCCATACCAGCCGGGGCTAGAACTCTTTGTTTTAATGGTTGCTTTAACATACCATAGTTTACTATCTAATGATAGTATACATACAGTGTATACCTTAAAGTACGATATTTATATTCTTTCCTCTTGCTCTTTGTGCTATTATTTTCTTATATTTTACTTTTATATATGTTGTAAACTAAGCACTACATGGTAATTTTTAAAAAGTTATCTCTTAAAAAGACAAATATTAAGAAAATACTTATGTATTTTTTTCATTGTTGACATTTCCAATTCTCCAACTCTTTTGTTGTATATCCAAATTTACATAAAATTTTATCACTTTATTCTAGCCTGGCTGAAAGTAGAAGTCGTCCCTTTTTTTTTAACTTCTATCTATACCTGTACTCTTTGCTTTGGGGATTTATGATATATAAATTAATTAATTGGTTCCAGTTGATAGGCTTTTAAGATACCTTAACTTCATGTTTTTTAGTTCAGTTTTGTTTTGTTTTTTTACTTTATATATCACACACTGAAAGATAGTTTTCATTCTTTGAAGATAGTATAAGTAAATGAGATTTATTCCTTCTCATATATACTTATCTACTAGTAACCCAAAGATAGCAGTATTGAATTTAGTTAGTTTCTTATAGGTAGTCCTATATAGTTCAAATAACTCTAATATTCTTACATAAGACTAATTTCTTATTTTAGCTTTGAAATAACATGCTTGTTATTTTTCTTCCCTTCTTACCATATACAGAAAAAGGATCTTGTTGAATATGTTTTTACTGATTATTTAGGTCCTCTTGCTGAATTGGAGTTTCCAGTAGAAATGAACATTATTATAGAAAATGTAGTTTTATATGTTTGGGATCTCCCTCGGTAATTAAATTAAAAAATTTGTATCTTAAATGCTTAACGCCAACCTGTATGTCTAACTTCAATAAATGGATGCTTTCTTCTTTGGGAAAATTAGGGGGGTGAAAATTTGTATTTACAAAAAGGGTATATTTAGGGAAATATAACTTACAGTTTTTGTTTAAATGGTTTCTTGTAGAGTTAATTTAAATAATGTGTTTTTTCCATGCTTTAAGTAATTCAGTAAATGAGAAAATCTCTAGTGGACAGGAATGGCAAGTCACTAAAAACATTGACAAGCTCTGGGTTCTTGGGAGGGTGGTGTGTGTGATAATGGGTTATATTTGTGGAAATAGAGTTTATATATCTTTTTCATTGAGGGCTTGAGAAAAAAATTAAAAATTTTTATTGATTTCAGAGAGGAAGGGAGAGGGAGAAAGAGACACATCAGTGATGAGAGAGAATCATTGGTTGGCGCGTGCTAGTGCACGCGGGGCATGTACACAACCACACACACACATGCACGCCCCAGCATGTGTCCTGACTGGGAGTCAAACAGGTGACCTCCTGGTTTCTGGGTTGATAGTCAACAGCTGAGCTACATCTGCTGGGCAACTTTTTTTCACTTCTGTTGTTGGTAGTCATCTCTTATTGTGGAGGGGCGAGAGGACAGTGTGTTAAGAAGTCTTTAAAAGACAATTGAGTTATAGCTTTTGTTAGGACAGCCCACTTCTGGTAGGTCAGCATGAGGCTCTCTGGTATAAATTGTTTTTTAAAAAGTAGTTATTTAAAGTTTTCCAAAGGGCATATAGCGTATGAAGAAAGAAAATCTACTAAAAATGGTAAAAACAGCCAAAGTTGTGATATTTGAATCAAGATTTGCTTCCTCTCTCCTTTTTCCTAGCTCAGTAAGATGAAAACTTCATTCCAACTGGTGTAGCCAAGAACATGGGATTCTCTCACTCCACCCCCTATGTAATTGGAGGGTATCTCCTTGGGAGGAAAAATACATCAGCATTTCTTATTCTGTCCCCAGCTATCTTGTTGAGGCTAAGTTCTGGGCAAATAGGGTTGTGAGACAGGGGCTTAGTTTTTTCTGGCTAGTTTTCACTCCAGGGACAGAGCTCTACTTGTGCACCATGCCACTGAAAATACTGGTATAACTGTCAGTCACCCATGCTCTTAAGGGAGCAGTTCCACACTGAAAAAGAAAAGTTGAGAAGACCTTAGTCTACTGCCCACCATTCCAACAAATGTTCAGGGCCTAAAGATGAGTTGTCACTCAGAAGTGCACTACTATCCCTTCTCCCAGCTCCAGAGCCATAATGGTTCAGAGACTTTTTTTGGGTGAGAACCATGCTATAAAATAGCAAACGAAATTTTCTTCCAAAGGAACTAACTTCATTTGCAACAATATGTGGAGAATTTCAAGCTTAAGGGTGCTCTAAAAAACAATGGGGTTATGAAAGGCAATTAGGAGGAGCTTGGTGTATACATTGAAAATAAATAAACCATAGGCTGGCTAGTTTGTTGGAGAGAACCAGTAAAATAAAGAAATCTCCTGGGGTTAGAATAAATCTTAAACACTAAAACACTAACCTTGGAAACTATCCTTTTAAAGGAGCCCAGATTTGTTTGGATCAGTCTGTGGAACATTTTATGCTTCAGAGCATTGCTGAAAACAGTAGAACAATCAACTGGCAAATAGTGGTGCTTCACAGCTGGATTTGACCAGGGAAAGAGACAGGGAGTCCTGCCAAAACCACTGTCACCTTATAGTAATTTGGGGAATACCCAAGGCTGTGCTTCCTAAAGAGGAATATTAGGGGCTTCACACTGAGTGACCACAGGGGAATAGATTTCACCAAAATAATCCAGATAATGGCTAAGTAAACAAACAAGGGAATAACAGTAACAAAACTCAGATGGAATTGACTAGTATCCTGTGTTGCTGTGATATGATACCTAAAATTTCAATAATATACGATACGATATCTAAAATATGATATCAAGATTTGAAAAAATAGAGATACCAAGATGGTGGCTTAGGTAAACACCTAAACTGCTGCCTTGCACAATATCAAACTATAATTATAAGACAAAACGGATACCATCCAGAATCACAGGAAAGCTGGTGGAGCGGAAATTCTACAACTAGAAGGAAAGAGGAAACCACATTGAGAATCAGAGGAGCTACAAAAGGATGAGGTACAGAGACACGTGAGGTGTGAAGAGGACAGATGGCTGAGTTCACAGCTGGCTTTCTAAAGCGGGAGGAAGACAGAAGTACCCGCCTGTGCTGAACCCCAGTTCTGGACTAGTTTCTGGGAACTTAGATTCATTTGGGGAGAAACTGGACTGTCAGGAAAAAAAAAAAGGACATTGAGACTCAGGGGAACTGCGGAGGTAGAGGTCTGGAGGCACACATGTGCAGAAAGGACTGACTGCTGAATGCACAGGCAGCTGAGTGCGTGGCTGGCTTTCTAAAGCAGGAGGAAGATGAAAGCTACCGAATGTGCTGAACTCCCGTTCTGGGTGAGGTACTGGGAACCCAGACTTAGGGGAGAACTGGACTGTCTGACAGTGGGTGAAACTTAAAGGCAACTCTCTCTCAGAGGTGCTTACAGTGATTACTGAGGAACACTGAGACCCAGGGGTCTCACAGGGCAGGGCTGACAGGAAGCCAAAGCTATCTGCCCCACCCTGAGACTGCCCCATCCAAGCTGAGCACAGAGGCTTTTCAATTTTGCAAGTCTTATCCCATAAGGGTGTCTCCAGCACAGAAGTTCTCCCAGTGTAGACACGGCTGATCCTCACAGCCACTTGACCTAGAAATGAACTCCTCCCAGTGATACCAACAACAATCAAGACTTAACTACAACAAGGCTGTACACACAGTACACAAAGGGGTGCACCAAGAGAGCCCACCTCAGGTAACTGTGGAGGCTGAGCCACTGGGCCATATAGGAGACCTAGCATACAAAGCTACTCTGCCAATTCAGTGAAGCAGCAAAAATGCGGAGACAAAGAAACAGATCACAAACAAAAGAAATGGAGGAAAGGAAACAACGGGATATAGAGTTCAAAACCACGGTTATAAGGTTTTTCAAGAATTTCCTAGAAAATGCCAATAAATTTAGTGAGACCATTGAGATGAAAAAGGACCAACTAGAAATTAAACATACACTAACTGAAATAAAAAAAATACTATAGAGACCTAACAGCAGACTAGAGAAACGCAAGAATCAAGTCAAAGATTTGAAATACAAAAAGGAAAAACAAAAAACAACGGAAAAACAAAAAGAAAAAATAATCCTAAAACTTGAAAATAGTGTAAGGAGCCTCTGGGACAACTTCAAGCGTACCAACATCAGAATTATGGGGGTGCAAGAAGGAGAGCAAGATACTGAAAACCTATTTGAAGAAGTAATGACTGAAAACTTCCCCCATCTGGTGAAAGAAATAGACTTACAAGGCCAGGAAGCACACACAACCCCAAACAAAGGGAATCCAAAGAGGACCACACCAAAACACATCATAGTTAAAATGCCAAGAATAAAAGAGAATATTAAAAGCAGCAAGAGAAAAACAGTTCATTACCTACAAGGGAGCACCCATACGATGGTCAGCTGATTTCTCAACAGAAACGATGCAGGCCAGATGAGAGTGGCAAGAAATATTCAAAGTGATGAATAGCAGGAACCTACAACCAGCAAAGATTACTCTACCCAGCAAAGCTATTATTCAGAATTAAAGGGCAGATAAAGAGCTTCACAGACAAGAAAAAGCTAAAGGAGTTCATCAACACCAAACCAGTATTATATTAAATCCTGAAAGGTATTCTTTAGAAGAGGAAGGAGAAGAAAATGGTAAAAATAAAAATTATGAACAACAAATACATATCTATCAACAAGAGAATCTAAAAATCAAGTGGATGAACAGAATAAACTGGTGAATATAATAGAATCAGGGTCATAGAAAGGGAGTGGGCTAACCATTCTTAGGGGAAAGGTGTGCGGGAAGAAGACTGGACAAAAACGTACACCTATGGATGAGAGCAGTTGGGGGAGAAGTAAGGGCAGAGGCTGGGGTGGGAACCGGGTGTAGGAGAGCTATGGGGGAAAAAAGAGGAACAATTGTAATCTGAATAATAAAGGTTTATGAAATAAAATAAAAAAAGATTTGAACCAAACATTATGAAACAAGGAAAGGAACAGGAAAGAATGACCAGAAAAAAAGGTCATTCTGTCTTTGAATCTAGACTTGCTTCCTCTCTCCTTTTTCCTAGCTCAGTAGGCAACAAACTGCCAGTGAAATTGACCAGATGCTGGTTTAACAAAGATTTCACAGTAGCCATTATAAATATGTTATAATGAGAGAACTCTTAAGAGAATTCAGAGGAGTAAACTTGGATAATCTGTTTTTGTGAGAGAAAGAAAGGAAATTGTGATTAAAGAAGTAAAGTATGATAATTTATATCAAATAGAGACTATCAATAAAGAGAAATGATAAATAAATGGGAAATTCTGGATTTGAATAGTACAAAATGAAATGAAAATTTCAGTAGAGGGGCTACATTATAAATTTGAATTGACAGAACAAAGAATTTACCAAACTTGGAGATAGATTAATAGAGATTTTGCAATATGAAGAACAACAACAAAAAAGACTGAACAGTCTGAGAGCATTGTAGCAGAACATAGTTTAGAGTCCTGACATACACATATTGGGAGTACCAGGAGAGAAAGGAGTGAAAGAAGTAATAGCTCAAAAGAACCCAAACTTATTGAAAAATGTAAGTTTACGTATTTTGAAACCTCAACGAACTCCCAAATTGGATAAACTCTGAGAGATCTACAAATAGATATATCTTAGTAAAAATGCTGAAAGTCAGCAGATTAGGAGAAAATATTAAAATTGGCAAGAGAAAAACAAATCACTTATAAGGAAATCCCAATAAAATTAATAAACTTTTCTTAAGACAGAGGCCAGAAGGTACTGTGTTAACACATTCAAAGTACGTAACAAAAAACCCCCTGCCAACCAAAAATTCTATGTGTAAGCTGTATTTCAAAAATCAAAATTAAATACATTTCTGGATGAACAAAACAGAGAATTTGTTGCTAGTAGACCCATCTTACAAGAATATACTAAAAGCAAGTGATCCCTACACAGTAATTTGAATACACACAAATATACACAAAAGTATACCAGTAAAGGTTTTTATGTAGTAATAAAAAACAGAATAAGTGCATATTTTTTCCTCAAGTGATTAAAAAACAGTTGTGTATCCTATCTATATAATGTTTCCTGGTCTATAATACAGAAATGCATTATATATGCCAATAACAGCAGAAAGGAGTCTTATGGAACCAAAGCTGTATTGAACTAAAAAAGAAAATTACTTAAGATGGTAACTTGAATCTATAGGAATAAGAAAAGATAGATATGAGGCTTATATAACAAAAACCATAAATATATACTTGCTCTTTTCTCAGCTTATCTCCATTTCATTTAATTCTTCTAGAGAATTCTCTTATTGTTTCATTTGGGCTGCCTGTTTGGGTTTGTTTGTACTATTAAGTATTAGGTAGATCTGCTATGACTCCCAGTCTTTTTGGATGTTCTCTGGTGCAAGCCAATGTAAGATGCTGTTTATGATTAGCCTTGTGTGCCCTGATTTTGAGCTATCAGCAATCTACAGCTTGTGGCTCCCTCTGTTGGGGCTAGGTGCATTTGGAAAGGACCAAGATTCACACCAAAATCTTTTCCTAGCCCCTGTTCCAGAAGCAGATTAGGCAAACACTCAAAGCACCCAGAGATCTGCCTCTGCCTCAGACTGATTCTTATTTTCAGTCTCTTAATGAACTTCAGGCTGTAGACCACAGCAAGGTGTAAACTTCACAGGGTAGAGTTTTCAAAGGGTGGGGCAATTGCTTCCCCCTGCTGCACCCCCAGGCAAAAGCTGCCTAGATAGTAAAGGTCTGTCTGAGAAAGATATCCTCTGCAATGTGGGGGAATAACTCAGCACAGTAATCCAGGTGGCTGCCCTCTAAGGTCTTTCCCCAGAGACACCAACCCAGCTCTAATCTACTCTGCCCTGCCACTGCCAGAGCTCAAGGAGGGTGGACATGAAATTTTGTGCATTGGCCCTTTTACAGGGTGCCTGCATTTCCAGCCATCTCTCTCTCCTTGTCAGACAGAAACCCCGCTGCTTTTTACAGCCAAGTGTTATGTGAGCACCTTTCTTAGTTCTGGTGCTCTGGGCTGGGGATCCCAGTTTGGGGTTCAGCCCAGAGTTCTCAGTGGGAATCCCCCTGCAGCTGAGCTATCCCCCCAGGACAGCTACTGTCTCTGGGAGCCCAGCCATCCTTCTCATGCCTCTGTACTTCCTACCCATCTCTATGTATAGTCTCCACTTTACATCCTTAGTTATAAGGGTTCTCTGTGGGTTATTCAGGATCGTTTTTCTGTATTTTAGTTGTAATTCAAGGTAAGTCCTGGGAGAATGTCAGTGTAGCTTCCACTAAATTCGCTGCCTTCTTGGAATCAGTCATCTCAACTTCTTTAAAGTTCCTAAATTATGTGAAGCAATAATTACAACCATTGTTATAACATTTATAGCTTGAGTTAGAACATTTTATTGTTGAGTTTGTTATATTTGTAGGTGTAATATATATGTAGCTAATAGCATTAAAGAAGGGGGTAAAGGAGTAGAGTTACATAGGAATGACATTTTTGTATTTTACTGGAGTTAGTATAAATCTGAAGCTGACTCTGATAACATATGTATAGGAAGACCCAGAACAATCATGAAGATAATAACTAAAAAATATATATAGTGAAAAAAATCATTAAAAAAATTAAAATTCTGCTTTATAAAATACATATTCACTTCATGTAAGAGAAAGGAATAAAAAATATGAGACATGGAAAACAAAGTAAAATGCAGACATAAGTCCAACTATAGTAATAATGACATTAAATGTAAATAAATAATGCAAAGTCAGAGCTTAGATTGGATAAAAATATGTATAGGATCCAACCATATGATCACTATAGGAGATATGTTAGATGCAATGATGCAAATAAATTGAAAGGGAAAGCATGTTAGAAGATACATCATACAAACAAAGCATAAGAAAACTGGAGTGGCCATACTATTATCAGAAGAAAGAGAATTCTAAAAGATGACAAAACGTTGCTGGAAATAAAAGGTCAATTCATCAGGAAGATAAAAGATATATATATATATCAGGGAGATACACACACACACACACACACATTTCTAAAAATAAGGCAGCAGAATATATGAAGCAAACACCTGGCAAAATTAAAAGGAGTTAAACAATAATAGTTGCTGCAACTTTCAAACTTTGGTAGAACAAGGAAATATGTCTTGTATAGCAGTATAAATTAATTGTTCTTAACAAACATCTATATAACACTAACCAACAGTATTAGCAAAATATGTATTCTTCTGAAGTGCACATGGAACATTTTCCAAGGAACACCAGATGCTAGCCTGTATGGAACAATTCTTAATATTTTTTAAAAGATAGAATTAACACAAAGTATGGCTTCAAACTACAATGGAATGAAATTAGAAATCAACTTCAACTTGGGAAACCTAGAAATATATAAAATTAAGCAACATACTCCTAAATAACCAGTGAGTCAAAGAAGAATTTAAAAGTGAGATTAGAAATTAATGAGATGAATGAAAATGAAGATAAAACATGCAAAAACATGGCAGCAGCTAATGCAATGCTTAGAGGGAAATTTTATAACTAAATGTGTATTTAAAGATCTCAAGTCAATAACTTAATCTACTTTAAAATGCTAGGAAAGGGGCAAACTAAACTTAAAACTTAATGGAAAATAATAAAGGAAATAATAAAAATTAAGAATTGTAAAACAAGAGAGAAAATCAATAAAAAAGTTGGTTCTGAAAATATAAATAAAATTCACAGCATTTAGCTAAAAAGATTTATTGATCAAGAAAAATGAATGATTATTCAAATACTAGGGTCAATCTTAGAAAATGGGTCATTACTATTTTTTTTTAATTCCTCACCTAAGGACTTGTGTAGAGAGAGGACAGGAGGGAGAGAAAGAAAAACATCTATTAGAGAACCAGATAGTTTGTCTTCCTGACCCAGGACCAAACCCCACAACCCAGGTATGTACCCTGACTAGAAATTAAACCAGCAACCTTTTGGTTCATGGGACAACACTCAACCAACTGAGCCACTCTGGCCGGGCATTATTATCATTCTGAAACAGAAAAAATATTATAAAGGAAGAATAACAATCATATTCCAATAAAATTGATACTTTATGACATGGAAAAATTCCAAGAAAGATACAATGACCAAAATTGAGTCAAGAAAAGTAGACAATCCAAATAGATCTATATAATAAGAAAATAATTGAATTAGTTAAAACACTATCCACAAAAAAAAGCTTAGGCCCAGATGGTTTCACTAGCCCTGCCAAACACTGAAAGAAAAGTTAATACCAATTCTTCACAAACTTGTCCCCCCCCAAAAAAAAAAAAATAGATTTAGTTGGGGATATGTATACTCTTTATACTGGTGGATTGCAGAGGATGACAGGAGTATCAGGGGAAGGCAATGACTGGAGAATTAGGGATCCCTGCTTTAAATAAACATCTCTTTTCGTATAATGGCTTACTGTGTTAATTAATCTGCATTTAGTTTGTAGGAGTTCAATTTATACATCTCCTTAAATAATATTGTATTACCTGATTGAGGCAAACATTTAAAAGACAGATCCCACTGATGATTGAATCTGAATTTATTACAAAATAATGGTGGTTTTGAGTTTACAAGAGAATAGTAAATACTGGTTGTATTATTTGGTTCTAATAATATTGCCAGTCTAAAGGCATATTTTTAATGGTTTTCATGTTTTTAATGGTTCTTATTTTTAGTGTTATGATTAATATAAGAATAAATATTCTTACATGTTCCTTGTACCATTTTGGTTAAGGTTGAAGTATAAGCCAGGGTTGAATTTGCTGATTCTCTTTTTATTTGTACATTTTTTTGTTTCATTTATGTTTTTTTTCTTCTTTACATCTTAACTAACACTTTTTCCAGGGGACTTTATTTACATTTACATGGCATATTTGTCAAAGATCATTTGTGTAGATCTCATTTAAGTCTTATAAATTTTTGAATTTGGTATGTTAGCTTTTATCCTCTTTTTCTTTGTATATATATATATATATATATACATAAGGGTTTGGAATGTGTGTGTGTGTGTGTGTGTGTGTGTGTGTGAATAACTTTTTTGTTAACTACTATAAGAAGCTGGTTGTTCAGGTTGTTGTTATTGCAAGTACACATACAACCATATATTCATACAAAATGATAATAGTAATAGCTAACATTTATTGAGTATATAAGTACCAGTAAGTGTGACCAGAAAATTGTTCTAGCTAAAATCTTCATTATTTGAAGACATTCTGAATTTACTGCTATCCTTGATCTTAAGCTAGGATAGTGGTTCTCAACAAAGAAGGGCAATTTTGACCCCCAGGGAACATCTGGCACTGTCTAAAACATCTTTTATTGCCTTAGCTGGAGAGTATTATCATCTAGAGCAGTGGTTCTCAACCTTTCTAATTCTGCAACCCTTTAATACAGTGACCCCCAACCATAAAATTATTTTTGTTGCTACTTCATAACTGTAATTTTGCTACTGTTAATGAATCGTCATGTAAATATGTTTTCTGATGGTCTTAGGCAACCCTGCTAGCGGTTCTCAACCTGTAGAGCCTAAGACCAAACTTTGGAAGAGAATAGTTTCTTTTAGTTTTTGGTTCAATTATGATATTTCCATGTCAGTATTTCTCAGGACATAAGTTGGCACCAGAATGTTTAACTGGAATGGTTTAGGGGCCTGCCATCTCAGGGAAAACCTGAAAAAACTATTTTTAGATTACCGCTCTATATTGCCTGACCCAGTTTACCAAAATGTCTATTTCTACACTGCCAGTAATTTTATCTAAGATATCTCAGTGCCAGGTTTTTTGCCCTTTAGTTTTGGTTAAAGTCACCCTCATTCCACCTGATAAGATTTAATTCACGTGAGAAAAAAATATGCAAATTTTCCCTTCAACTGGGAGTTCGACCAGGGGGCAGGGCCGGCCAGCCAACTGCCCGTGTTCCCTCCCCCACTGTTGGCTCTGCCCCCGATGAGCCCTACCCTGATCTGGGACAAGGTTGACCCACTAACCGTCCACAGCCCCTCCCCCGGATTGGCCTGGACTTATTGGCCTCATTTGGGGCAGGCTGGCAGACCCCACCAATGCACGAATTCATGCACTAGGCTTCTAGTTTTAAATAATATTAAGGAACACGTCTTTGTTTTATGTTATTTAGGACTCTCTTTTTCCTGTTTGCTTGAAGTACTTTATAGCTGACATTTATTTCAGTAGTTTTTAGCAGGTAAACTGTTAACCTTCTGAAGAATGGGATTAACCTCTGTTAGTAATGATTGAAAATCTAAATGATAGGTACGATATTTCTCTGAAAGAATTTATTTCTAGTAACTGTAAGGCAAGAGAGTATTTGCTTACAAATATTTACATTTGCATTTTATTTTTAACTAGAGGCTTAGGATTTGTGCACTGTTGGGTGGGTGTGGCCTCTGGGGATTGGCCCACTGTGGGAGCACTGCTCATCCCAGGTCAGCCAAGTGGCTTGGACCCACCTTCCGAGTGGGTACACTGTAGGAGTGCACTGACCATCAGGCAGCTCTGTGCTGAGTGTCTGCTCCCTGGTGTTCAGTGCGTGTCATAACGACTGGTCGACCGGTCATTCTGGTTGTTCTGCTCTTTGGTAGCTGGACTTTTATTAAATAAGATTAGAGATTTTCTGAAGTAAGTCAAAATTTTATTTAAGACCATATAATTCACTATATTCCACTGGTTCTCTAAGTGAAAACCCTAGACCAGCAGCATCAACATCATCCAGGGGCTTTTTTTTTTTTTTTTTTAAATATATTTTATTGATTTTTTTACAGAGAGGAAAGGAGATAGTTAGAAACATCCATGAGAGAGAGACATCGACCAGCCGCCTCCTGCACGCCCCCCACTGGGGATGTGTCCACAACCAAGGTACATGCCCTTGACTGGAATTGAACCTGGGACCTTTCAGTCTGCAGGCCGATGCTCTATCCACTGAGCCAAACCGGTTAGGGCTAGGGGCTTTTTAAAATGAAAATTTTCAGACCTACTGAGACCATCTTAGACCTACAGAATCAGAAACTCAAGGGTTAGGGCTAACCAGTCTGTTTTATAAGTTCTCCAAGTGATTCTCTTGCTTGGTGAAATTTGAAAACTCTATAGAGAGTGTCTTGTTGAATTGAGCTCACTTGATTTTAATGCATTGCATTTGTTCTTTTGGTCTTGCCACATTTTAAAAGATATTTATTTGTGGGGAGATAAATTATCCAAATTATTTACTGAAATCAAATAGTCTGTATTATAAAGTGTTCAAAGAAACTGTTAGGCAGATTTGAGAAATATTATTTCAAGGTATCAGGATAGGTATTTGTATAACATAATACATTAAAGCCCTCAAGAGGTTTAATTCAAAGTCCTGCATTGTGGAAATATAATTGTTTGGTACTCAGGGGCTGCTGAGTTAAACAGACTTCTGAGGCATGAAATCAAGAAATATTAAAATACATACACACACACACACAGTCCCATAGTAACTTTTAAAATGGAAATTAGGATATTGAAGACTAAGGAGTATGTTGAGAACTATAATTTCATTATTAAAATTTCTTAAACTGTACTCTAAAACGTCATATTGTTTAGAGATAGTATTTTAAATAGTAGTAAAAAAACATTCCAGCTTTGTATACCTATAATACCACAGTTAGCCTATTGTTATTTTTAACTAGAGGCCCAGTGCACAAATTTGTGCATGGGTGCGGTCCTGCAGCATGACTTGTGGTGATAGAGCTGAAACCAGCAGTCTAGTGCCGCCTGCCACTCCTGCTCATATTGGCGCTGCTGCTCCTGCTGCGTGCTCATGCCCATTCAGTCCTGATTGGGCCCGCATAGTTGCTCACCAGCCATGAGCCCTGCGTCTGCTGCCCATCCCGAGGCAATTAGGGTATAGCTGGGATGTGATCAGCCCTCTGGGTAGACAGTGGGATGCCCTTGTTGGCCTGAATCTGTCCTGCTGACTTTTGAACCAGTTGTTGGAAGCGACCTGGAGGCTGTTTTTATATTGTTCCTTGTGGAGCATCTAGGGAAGAGAAGCTGCCACCATGCCCAAGATCAACTTCCAGGAGGCCTGCTGTGCTGTTGGGATCGTGCCGATGGTGCCAGTCCATCAATGCCTGACCCATGCTCTGGAGATTCGACCTGCAGGACTACTGAGGGAGTGAGTGGCTGCTGCCAGGCTCGTGGGTCATCAGATGAGTCTGTCAGCTAAGCAGCGCTCCCACGGTGGGAGCGCATTGAACACCAGGAGGCAGCTCTGGGCTGAGCTTCTGCCCCCTGGTGGTCAGTGTGCATCATAGCAACCGGTTGATCAGTCGTTTGGTCACTTAGGCTTTTATATATGGATTTGCAGTTTAATTAGTATTAATGCTTTAATTACGATATTTATAATGACCAAATTACCATTGAAATGATTGTTACCTATAGCATATAAGAGATACAATAACATTAATTTTAGAAAGCAGTGCTATGTATAGCTTCTAATCTTTGGGCCTTGCTTCTTATTGGACAAGCAGTGCATGAATATTGAGATATTTCAAACCTGATATTTCTCTCTGTAAGTTCCATTTTTTCATAAGCAGGTTATAGTATTAAGGTCCAACTTAAGTCAGGTTCCTAATTCTCTTTCAATACAGGTGCTATATGTATAGATGTTATATTTATTTTTGTTGGGTTAATTTATATTTAAAGTTAGTTAGAAATATGTTCATGTTACTTTAACTCAGACATTAGTGATGTCTTAGATTGTAAAGTCTTAGGGTCAGGGACTATTATCTCTAAAGCTTATATGTTACAAGTAAGATCTTAAATTTGACAATTTAGGAATTTTGCTAATAAAAGTGACTAAAACCCCAGGTAATGCCTGGCTTGTTGCTATTTATTTATTTATTTGAACACATTATAGATTAAGGATATACATATCAGAGTAGGCTAATCTCAGATACTGTTAATTTTTGGTTTTACTTCTAACTTTGGGGCATCTAACTTTCATAACTCTGAATATAAGTCAGAGGGATTTGCTTTCATTATAAAAAAGAAAGTTCATAAGTTGGATATCTATTAGTACTGAGTCCTATTTTTTTATACTCCTGTGTATAGAAGCAGAAGGCAGAGAGAGGTGGAGAAATGGGGAAGAGGAGCAAGTGAAGAAAGAGAGAGAAATAGTCATAAAAAGACTACAGGGTCTGGATTGATCTATATTTGCTCCAAAGTTATATACAGTAGATATAGTTTACTGAGCAATGTTTTTTTTGTCTGTAAGAAAATTAGTCTCTTCAGGACTTCTAGTTAATACTTTTAAATTTAAATTAATTAAAAATTTAAAATAAATGAATTTGTTTATAAAATAATGATTTGTTGTATTAAAAAATTCAAAGACTTTTATTTAATCATCCGAATTCAGCACTTTGGAAAATAATGAGCTTTTAAATATTAAAGAAACACTTGCTAACTATAAAAAACATGAAAAATTCTTAATTAAATTTATTGGGGTGACATTGGTTAATAAAATTATATAGGTTTTAGTGTACATTTCTATGATGTATATTTCATTGTGTGTTTACTACCCAAAATGAAATCTTCTTTGGTCACCATATATTTGATCCCATTTATCCTTTACTACCTTCCCATTGCCCTTCCCTCTGGAAACCACCATACTGTATCTGTGTCTATGAGTTTTTTTTTAATTTAAATTATTTGTTGTTTAAAGTATTACATATGTCTCCCTGCATTGACCTCTCCCCAGCAGTTCCCACCCCCCAGCACACGCCCTCACCCCCCTAGTGTCTTATGCCCATTTGTTATGTTCATATGTATGTCTATGAGTTTTTGTTTGTTCATTTGTTGCTTTCAGTTTTATAACCCACACTAGAGGCTCTCAGCCCCCTTGGGAAAGGGGCCATATCCACTGCCACCCACCCCCAGTTCCCCATTCCAGCCCTGGGGCTCATCTCCAATCAGGTGATCGGGGTCTGCTGGTGGAGGGAGGGACCAGGAGTGTGCCCAGCAGGTCCCATGGTGATTGGTGCCTGCGGGCTGGGGACAGCCCCTGTGTTGAGCGTCTGCCCCCTGGTGGTCAGTATGCATCATAGTAAATGGTTGTTCCATTGTAATGGTAGTTTAGGCTTTTATATATATATAGACTGGAGGCCGGTGTACAAAATTTGTAGAAGGGGGGGGTGTAATCCTTCAGCCCAGCCTGCTCCCTCTCCAATCTAGGACCCCTTGAGTGATGTCTGACTGCTGGTTTAGGCCTGTTCCCTGGTCACTTCCTAACCACTCCCCTGCCAGCCTGATTGATACCTAACTGCTCCCCTGCCAACCTGTTTGCACCTAACTGCCCTCCCTTGTGGGTCTGGTCACCTCTAACTGCCCTCCTCTTCAGGCCTGGGTCCCGCCCAACTGCCCAACTGCCTTTCCCTGCAGGCCTGGTCACCCCCAACTTCCTTCCTTTGCCAGCCTGGTCATCCCTAACTGCTCTCCCCTGCAAGCTTTATCACCCTCAACTGCCCTCCTTTGTAGGCTTGGCCCCTGCTAACAGCCCTCCCCTGCTGGCCATCTTGTGGTGGCCATCTTATGTCCATATGGGTGCAGGATCTTTTGACCACATGGGGACAGTCATCTTGTGTGTTGGAGTGATGGTCAATCTGCATATTACTCTTTTATTAGTTAGGATAAAGGCCTGGTGCACAGGTGGGGGCCAACTGGTTTGCTTTGAAGGGTGTCCTGGATCAGGGTGGGTATTCCCTTGGGGCATGGGGTGGCCTGGGCAAGGGGCCTGTGATGGTTTGCAGGCTGGCCACGACCCCCAGTGACCCAAGCAGAGGCCCTGGTATCTGGGATTTATTTATCTTCTATTATTTAAACTTTGTAGCCTGGAGCTGGGCCAAGCCTTCTGCTCACTCAGTGGTGGCAGCCATTGAAACTTTTGCCTTAAGCAGAGGCCTGGGCAGGCCAGGGTGTGTGGAAAGCTTGGCTTCCTCCATCGCCATAGACAGTGCAAGCCTCAATCCTGCTCTCTCTGTGGCAGTAACCAATTTGGTTGGGTTAATTTGCATACTCGCTGTGTGATTGGCTGGTCAGCTTGTGTGGTGGGTGTGACTTGTGGGTGTAGCAGAGATACGGTCAATTTGCATATTACTCTTTATTAGTTAGGATATGAGTTAAATCATGTGGTTCTTGACTTTTTCTGTCTCACTTATAGGATGATGGTCTCGAAATCCATACATGTTGGCTAAGTAGTATTCCATTGTATATATGTATCACATCTTATTTATCTAATTATTTATTGAAGAATACTTTAGTTGTCTTGGTCCCTGTGAATAATGCTGCAGTGAACATAGGATTGGTGGTCATATGGTAACTCTATTCTTAATTTTTTTAGGAACCTCTATACTGTTTTCCATAGTGGGAGTACCAGTTTACATTCGCACCATCAGTGAAGGAGGATTTCTTTTTCTCCACAACCTCTCCAACACTTATTATTACTTGTATTGTTGATATCCGATTATAGTTTTGATTTACATTTTCCTAATAGCTAGTAAAGATGAGCATCTTTTTATATATTTGTTGGCTATTTGTATGTCTTCTAAGGAGAAGTGTCAGTTCAGGTCCTTTGCCAATTTTTAAATTGGATTATTTGTTTTGTTGTTGAGTTGTATGAGTTGTGTATATTTGGAATATTAACCCTTTGTTGGAGCTGCTGTTTGCAAATATTTTCTCCCATTTGGTTGGTTGCCTTTTAAAAAAAATAATTTAATTGATTTCACAAAGGAAGAGAGAGAGAGAAACATCAGTGGCAAGAGAGAATCACCTCCCACATGTCTCCAACTGATTTAGCCCACAACCTGGGCATATTCCCTTGACCAGAATTGAACCTAGGACCCTTCAGTGTGACACTGAGGCTGATACTCTATTCAATTAGCCAAACTAGCTAGGGTAACTTATTGTTTTCTTGATTTATTTTTCTGTGTAGAAACTTTTAGTTTTATATAATCCCACTTATTTATATTTGCTTTTACTTTCCTTGCCTTTGGGGCAAATTTCATAAAATCCTCCGTAAGACCAACATCTGTAAGTTTAGTATACCTACATTATCTCCTATGTAATTTATTGTTTCAGGTCATATATTGACCCCTTTGATTTATTTTCAACTAATTTTTATAAATGAGGATAAATAGCTCTACAATTTCATTCTTCTGCATGTGGCTTTCCAATTTCCCTAGCACCATTTATTAAAGAGACTTTATTTTCTCCTTTGTTTTGGCTGAAACATTTATTATTTGCCCATATATATGTGATTTTATTTCTGGGCTCTCAATTCTGCTCCATGTTGTCTGTTTTTCTGCCAATACCATGCTCTTTTGATTATTGTCACTTCTTATCTAATAAAGACAGAATATGCAAATTGACCATAACTCCACAGCAAAGATAGTGGCACCCACAGCCAATAAGAAGGGAATATGCAATTTGATGCGATAGACAAGAGGCGGAAGGTGGCTTCAGCTGGGGCGAAGGCAGAAGATGATGGACAGAGTGAAGGCCCAAGTCCCGGGTGCCAGAGGGAAACTGGTACCAGCAGCCAGGAAAGGAAGGCCTATTCTTGCACAAATCCTCGTGCATCAGCCCTCTAGTTGTAGTATAATTAGAAGTCAAGGAGTGTGATACTTCTGGCTTTGTTTCCCCCCTCTCCTCCCCTCCCCCCCTACCCCCAAGATTTCTTTATTTGTTTGGGTCTTTTGTAGTTCCATACAAATCTAATTATTTTTTGTTCTATTTCTTTAAAAGTGCCATTGGGCCCATCCAGCAGGGCTCAGTGGTTGAGTGGCAACCTATGAATGAGGAAGTCATGTTTCAAATCCTGGTCAGGGCATATGCCTAGCTTGTGGGCTTGATCTCTACTCTGGGCATGCAGAAGGCAGCTGATTAATTGCTGTCTCTTCCTCTCTGAAATGAATAAAAATATATTTTTAAAAAATGACGTTAGTTTTTTGGTGGAAATTACATTACATCTGTATATCACTTTGGGTAACATGACCATTTTTAGCTATGCAGATTTTTCCAATCCAAAAATAAGGAATATCTTTTCATTTCTTTGTGTCTTTTTAAAATTCTTTTAATAATGCCTTATAGTTTTCAGTGTATAAGTCCTTCACATTTTTTAAGTTTATTCCTAGACATTTTATTCTTTTTGTTGCAATTGTATAAGTACTGTTTGCTTTTTCCTTTTTGAAATTTTATTGCCAATATATAGGAATGCAGTAGATTTTTGCACATTAATATCTTGCAACTTTATTTGTTTCTAATAATTTTTGATGGCATATGTAAGGTTTTCTTTTGTAAATATTTTTTATTTTCCAATATTATATTAGTTTCAGATGTAAGGCCCCAGTGATAAGACATTTTATACCTTACTAAGTGATCACCTTGATCAGTGGTTCTCAACCTTGGGTCGTGACCCCTTTGGGGGTTGAACGACCCTTTCACAGGGGTCACCTAAGACTATTGGAACACACCTATTTCCCATGGTCTTGGGAACCAACACACCGCTCCTTGGTGTAGCAAAATGTAGCAATGTAGTTTACTGTTGTTATATGAAGACTGTTGCCCATGCTACACCACGATTCAAGACAAAATTTTATTTGTAATTAGAAATAAATATTTCACAATATATAATTATATATTGTTTTTGTGATTAATCACTATGCTTTAATTATGTTCAATTTATAACAATGAAAATACATCCTGCATATCAGATATTTACATTACAGTTCATAACAGTAGCAAAATTACGGTTATGAAGTAGCAATGGAAATAATTTTATGGTTGGGGGGTCACTACCACATGAGGAGCTTTCTTAAAGGGTTGCGGCATTAGGAAGGTTGAGAACCACTGACCTTGATAAATCTTGTACCCATCTGACACCACACGTAGTTAATACAATCTACATATATAAAAGCCTAAGTGACCAGAATGTCAGAACAACTGATCGCTATGACATGCACTGACCACCAGGGTCAGTTGCTCAGTGCAGGTGCTGCCACCTGATGGTCATTGTGCTCCCACACTCAACCTCCCACCCCTAGCCAACCTCCCGCAGTCCTTCCTTCTGTCTAGCAGGCCCCAGCCATCAGGAAATCTCCAGTTGGTAGTAGACAGCTGGCAAGAAGGTTCTAGCCAGCATCCAGAAGGCTCTGATCGGCCCTGATCGCTGGCCAGGCCTAAGGACCCAACCCTCATGAATTTCATGCACTGGGCATCTAGTCTTCTATATATATAAATCTCTCCATATAAAAGGCTAATATGGCTCAATGGATGGAGCGTCAGCCTGCGGACTGAAGGGTCCCAGGTTGGATTCCGGTCGGGGGCATGTACCTTGCTTGCGGGCACATCTCCAGTGTGGGACATGCAGGAGGCGGCTGATCGATGTCTCTCTCTCTCATCGATGTTTTTGACTTTCTGTCCCTCTCCTTTCCTCTCTGTAAGAAATCAATAAAATATATTAAAAACAAAAAGGCTAACATGCTTAGTGTCCGACCAGTTGCTATGATGCGCACTGACCGCTAGGAGGCAGACGCTCAATGCAGGAGCTGCTGTGATGTGCACTGGCCATTTATAGAGAAATGGCACCACAGACCTGGCGCCCTCAAAACACCACCCAGTTTCCCCCAAGTGGGACACAGGCCCTGCCACCACCCTGGAGTGATACCCCACCAAATTGCAGCCAATGCAGCTGAGACCCTTTGGTGCAAAATGCGACTCACAGCCCAGCCCAGAAACAGTGGCTGTGGGCACTGAGTAATGATGTCACGTAGCAACACCCGGCTTCCTCTCTCTAGCAAGGACTAACCTCCTTGTAGTTTCTTCAGCCCAGGAACCCAACTTGCTTTATAGCGCAGTGCAAACATTTCACACTTGAACCAAATGTCTGTGAAGTGTTTTCCGTGCCTCATCTCATTTGATCCTCACAGAAGTTCTGGAGTAGATAGATAGGATACTTGGTGGAATCCTATTTTCATTAGCCAGGAAACAGAGATTTAGAAAGCTTAGAAACTTGACCCAACTGAAAAGAAGAAATAGTGAACCTTGAAAATGACTTCAGGTTTTCTCACTGTGCAGAATATAGTCAAATACTGCTACAGTTAAGTATTTTACCCTTGGTTCTCCTTGTGTGATCTCCAATAATAATCTGCTTCGTCTTGATATTTACTGCTGTGTTGCTGACAATTACCCAAAAAAGAAATTGGGGTGCTTCACTAGGCTGGAAAAAATTTAGCTAAATCAGAAAGCAAATCTAATTTAGCAAGTTTATTCTATATATATATATATATATATATATATATATATATATATATATATATATAAAAGCCTACGTTGACTCATGTATGTGCAATACATATAAGGCTGTTGCTAGTGCCAATCACATGCATGTGTTTTGATTTGTCATGTCAATAGTGAATTTGGTTGACACTTCTATTATAGAAAAAGGGCAAATAGCAGTATTAAAATATTTCTTCTAAATTTCCTTTCAATGTGCATGAATTTGTTCACTGGGCCACTAATATTATATTCCCTTTGCTGTACTCTACATCCTCATGACTATTCTGTCACAACCAATTTGTACTTCTTAACCCCTTCACCTTTTTCATCATCCCCCTAACCCACCTGCCATCTCTCAGCTGTCAAAATGTTCTCCATATTTATGAATCTTTTTCTGTTCTGCTTGTTTGCTTATTTTGTTTTTGTTTGGTTGGTTGTTTTTTTAATTGATTCTAGAGAGGAAGGGAGAGAGACAGATAGAAATGTCGTTGAGAGAGAAACATTAATTGACTGCCTCCTGTACGCCCCCTTGCTGGGAATTGAGCCCAAACCCAGGCATGTGCTCTGACCAGGAATTGAACCAGAGACCTTCTAGTGCATGAGTTGATACAACCACTGAGCTACACTGGCCAGGCTATTTTTTAAATTTATTTTCTTTTGTATGTGTATGTTTTATTTTGTTCTTCTCCTTTATTTTAGTTAATATTTTTATTGATATTAGAGAGGAAGGGAAAGGGAGAGAGAGAGAAACATCCATGATGAGTATCATGGATTTCCTGCCTCCTGTACACCCCTACTGGGGATTGAGCCTGCAACTGAGGTATGTGCCCTTGACTGAAATTGAACCTGGGAGCCTTCAGTCTGCAGATCAATGCTCTTTCTACTCAGCAAAACTGGCTAGAGCATTACTTTGTTTTTTAAATTCAATTGTTGATAAGATATGTATTTATTACCATTTTATTGTTCATATTTTTAATCTTTTTTTTCCCCCTTCTTAAAGAAGACTCTTAACATTTCATGTAACACTGGTTTGGGAGTGATGAACTCCTTTAGCCTTTTCTTGTCTGGGAAACTTTAAAAAAATATATATATTTGTATTGATTTCAGAGAGGAAGGGAGAGGGAGGCAGAGACAGAAACATCAGTGATGAGAGGGAATCCCTAATCGGCTGCCTCCTGCATACCCCCAACGGGGGATCGAACATGCACTCTGGGCATGTGCCCTCTCCTGGAATTGAACTCAAATCCCTTCAGTCCACAGGCCGATACTCTTATCCTGTGAGCCAAACTAGCTAGGGCTGGGAAACTGTATGTTCTTTCTCCTTATATGTTCTTCAATTCTAAATGATAGCTTTGCTAGGTAGAGTAATCTTGGTTGTAGGTCCTTGCTTTTTGTCACTTGGAGTATTTCTTGTACTCCCTTCTGGCCTCTAAAGTTTCTGTTGATAAATCAGCTAACAGTCTCATGGGACCTAGCCTCTACATAACTAATTGCTTTTCTCTTGCAGCTTCTAAGGTTCTCTCTTCGTCTTTAACTTAGACATTTTAATTATGATTTGTCTTGAAGTGGGCCTCTTTGGGTTCATCTTCTTTGTAATTCTGTGCATCCTAGACTTGTAAGTCTATTTCTTTCACTTGTAAGTTTTCGGTCATTATTTCTTCCAGTAGGTTTTCAGTATCTTGTTCTCTCTCTCCTTCTGGCACCCACATAATTCTGATGTTGGTACGCTTGAAGTTGTCCCAAAGGCTTCTTACATTACCTTCACTTTTAAAATTCTTTTTCCTTTTTACTGTTCTGATTGTTTATGCTTCCTTATATTCCGGAGTTCTGTTTTGAATCTCGGCTTCATCTACTCTGTTGATTCCCTGTAAATTATTCATTTCAATTTGTGTATCTTTCATTTCTGATTTTCTTTTATGGTTTCCATATGTGTTTTTTTTGTTGTTTGTTTTTTTTATGCTGTTAAAGTTCTTTTTAAGTTCATCAACTCTTCCCCTAAGCATTGAACATCTTTATAACCAGTGTTTTGAACTCTGTATCTAATAGGTTGCTTGGTTCCATTTTGTTTAGTTCTTTTTCTGGTGGTTTGATCCTTCTTTCACTTGGGACATGTTTCTTTCTTGTTTTTTTTTTTTTTTCCTTTTCCAATTTTTTAATTAATTGATTGATTTTTTAGAGAGAGAAAACATTGATTTGTTGTTTCACTTACGCATTCATTGGTTGCTTCTTATATGTTTCTTAACTGGAGATTAAACCCACAATCTCAATGTGTTGGGTCAGTGCTCTTAATAACTAAACTACATGTTTGTTTGTCTCTTCATTTTGGCATCCTCCTTGTGTTTGTTTCTATATATTAGGTAGAGATACTATGTCTCCTGAATTTGGTGGAGTGGCATAGTAGAGTAGGTATTCTATAGGGTTCAGTGGCACAGCCTCCCCACTCACCCGAGTGTACCCCCTATGTGGGCTGTGTATACCCTCCTATTGTAGCTGAACCTTGATTGTTGTTGGCATGTCAGTGGGAGGAATTTGTCCCCAAACTTTTCAGCTTGAAGGAGTGGCTAAGACCACCATGGAGGATCAACTATGCAAGGGCCCACCCCATGGAGCAGGACTTACTTCAGTGGGGGCTCTTGTGGTTGTTGAGTCTGCCCCTTGAGTGTGTTGCTTGTGGAAATGGTTCGGTGTTGCTTCAGTGTGGTCTGAAATTGTCCACAATGTGTGCTAGCTCTGGGGCCTCCCAGGAGGTGCAGGCCAAGGTCATCCACTCCCTGTGTTCTATCTTGGGCCACCTGGCATGAGCTACAAAGCATTCTGCATATGTGTATTATTCGCACTGGATTTGAAGGTACCCAGGATAGGCCAAGTTGTGAACAAAGGCCTACTGCCTTAGTGCTGGCCCTGGGGCCACTTAGCTAAAGGTACAGGGCATGCTGAAGCCAGATACTGTGGGTTTGATAGATTTTAGAAAAGACTGAAGCATGAGCCAAGACAAGACATTCCTATGGGAAAGCCCCTGGAAACAGCTTGGATCAGAAAGTTTGTGGGACAGGGGTCCAGGGAATCACCAGGGTGGGGTGAACAGTTTTAGCCAGGTTGATGGATACTCAGATATGGCATCTGTCTGCAGGCTCTTTTGAGGAGGGGCTCAGGAAAGAATCAGTGGTTTCTGCCAGTGCTTCTGTCTGGGAGAAAGCTGCCCCTTCAGCTCTTGGCCTGATGCCAGATACTTCAGTTCCTCCCAGTAAGTCCCTGGTACCTTTGGAGTTGCTGCCTCAGTGCTGGAACTTAGAGGGCATAAGTCAGTGTGTGTTCATGGGTGGGATCCTTTAAGAGGAACTGCCTGGGACTCCAGCAGCTCTCTGTTTCCACTCAGTTACAATCCCTGCTGTTTTTTTACAGTCAGAAGTTTTAAGGACTTCTCTTCCCAGCACCGGAACCCTGGGCTTAGGGTCTGGTGTTGCTGGGACCCCTCACTTGTCAGGGGAGACCTCTGCAGTTGAGATATTCTTCCTGATTTTTAGCTACCACTCATTGGTGTGGGGCCAGCCCATTCTGCATCTTCACCCCTCTTACTGGTGTCAGTGTGGCTTCTTCTTTATATCCTTAGTTGCACGACTTCCATTTAGCTAGATTTCATGTGGTTCTTTATGATCGTTTTTTTTTATGAGGTTATAGGAGGATGTCAGTAACACATTAACGTATGCTACCATCCTGATGGAAGTTTTAGGGTTTTTATGTAAAGAATCATGTCATCTGCAAAAAGTGACAATTTTACTTTTTCATTCCCAATTTGGATGCTTTTTATTTCTTTCTCTTGCCTAATTGGTCTGGCTAGGATTTCTAGTACTGTGTTGACTAACAGTGGTGAGTGGACATTCATGTCCTGTTCCTGATCTTAGAAGAAAAACTTTCAAATTTTTTTTTTTAATTTAATATCTTACCATTGGCCTGAACATTTGTCATGTGGCCTTTATTTTGTTGAGGTACTTTGATATTCATGTTATTGAGTGTTTTAATCATAAATGGATTTTATATATTGTCAAATGCTTTTTTTACATCTATTGTGATCATATGATTTTTATACTTTATTTTGTTCATGTAATGTATTACATATTTCATAGATCAGTTTTCATATGTTGAACCACACTCGTGTTCCTAGAATGAACCCCACTAGATCATGATGTGTTATCTTTTTAATATATTGCTGTATTCACTTTGCTAGCATTTAAAACATGGAAAAATCTATAAAAATATTTGGAAGGAAACATAAATCACATATGCTTCTACCACTCAGAAATAATCACATTTTGTTATATTTCCTTCCAGTCTTAAAAGTAATTTTTAAAATTTGAGATCATTCATATCTTCATATTTTTTAATTTAATGCATTGCAAGAACTTTTGCATATCTTTAACTAGTCTTTAAAGTAATTTTACTAATTGCATATTTTTGTCATAATTTTATTTTGTCATAATTTTGTTATGTTGTCACACATTTGTTACCACTTTTCTTTAATATTAAACTCAGTGAATCTTATTGTTTTTATGTCTTTATTTGTATAAATCTGGAAGTATTTGTGTCTGATTATTTCCTTCCAGATTCCTAGATGGGAAATTACTGAGTCAGAAATTATAAATGCTATCAAGATTATTCTTTTTTTATTTTAATATATTTTATTGATGATTTACAGAGAGGGAGAGGATAGAGTGTTAGAAACATTGATGAGAGAGAGACATCGATCAGCTGCCTCCTGCACACCCCCTACTGGGAAAGTGCCCACAACCAAGGTACATGCCCTTGACCGGAATCAAATGTGGGACCTTTCAGACCACAGGCCAACGCTCTATCCACTGAGCCAAATCGGTTTCGGTACTATCAAGATTCTTAATGTGCATGGCCAAATTACTATCCAAAAACACTGATCCAGTTGAACTTTCACTAGTAGTATGTAAGATACTTATTATGAAATACTCTTGTCCACACTAGGCATCATTATTGCATTTAAAAATTGTTAGTTCCCTTCGTGAAAAGTTGTCTTATTCTATCAAATATTGTCAAATACAAAAATTGCTGTTATTTTGTTTTATAGTTTAAAGTGGATTAGTAGAACTTCAGAAAAATAATTAATTGGATTTATGAATTTAAGTTAGAATGTAATAACTAGACTCTTTATGTCTTATTAAGATTATCCCTCTTTATTACTATGTTTATATGGATAAATTGTCTAGTTTCTGGACCTCAGTTTCCTTATCTATTAAATGAAGATTAAAAAAGAGTTATTCCTAAGAATTATGAAATACAATGAATATAGGGTACTTAAGCAGAGTGCCTGTAAGTTGGTTAATGCCAAATAAATGGTAGTCATTATTTGGAAGATTTTGATAAGTTTATTTATTCAACAGATATTTACTGAGCATTTAAATATTTGCCACACACTTTCTAGGCATTGAGAAGAAAGCCATGAAATAAACTTTAAAAAGTTTTTATTGTAACTTATAATGTAAGTAGTGACAAAATGGGAAGGGGATTTTATCTTGTAAAATAGAGTAACCACAAATAAGAGTTCTTGAAATTTACAATAAATGACTTCAGATTTAAAAATGGCCTGATAAGTTAGATAAACAATGACTTCTGCCTTTTGAGGAAGGAATGCTTTGGTACTGTTTTTTTGTTGTTGAATTTTTATTCATTTGTAAAGTGATATGATTAGTGTCTACTCTTTTTTTTTTTTTAAACTTTTTTATAGTATATTGTCATAATTGTTCTAATTTATTTTTAGTTATTTTTTTATCTTTTAAAAATCTTTATTCAGATTATTACAATTGTTCCTCCTTTTCCCCCCATAAATCTTCTTCACCTGGCTCCTACCTCACCCTCTGCCCTTACCTTCTCCCCCATTGTTCTCATCCATAGGTGTATGATTTTTGTCCAGTCTCTCCCTGTACTCTCCTCACCTCTTTCCCTCTGAGAATTATCAGTCCATTCCCTTTCTATGTCCCTAATTCTATTATATTCACCAGTTTATTCTATTCATCAGATTTTCAGTTCACTTGATTTTTAGATTCACTTGTTGATAGATATGTATTTGTTGTTCATAATTTTTACCTTTACTGTTTTCTTCCTCTTCTTAAAGAGTACCTTTCAGCATTTCATATAATACTGGTTTGGAGTTGATGAACAACTTTAGCTTTTTCTTATCTGTGAAGCTATTTATCTGCCCTTCAATTCGGAATGGTAGCTTTGATGGGTAATCTTGGTTGTAGGTTCTTGCTATTCATCACTTTGAATATTTCTTGCCACTGCCATCTGGCCTGCATCGTTTCTTTTGAGAAATCAACTGACAATCGTATGGGTGCTCCCTTTTAGGTAATGAACTGTTTTTCTCTTGCTCCTTTTAATATTCTCTCTTTGTCTTTTGCTCTTGGTATTTTAATTATGATGTGTCTTGGTGTGGTCCTCTTTGGATTTCTTTTGTTTGGGGTTCTGTTGGCTTCCTGGACTTGTAAGTCTATTTCTTTCACCAGGTGGGAGAAGTTTTCAGTCATTATTTCTTCAAATAGGTTTTCAGTATCTTGTTCTCTCACTTCTTTGGGCACCTCCATAATTCTGATATTGGTATGCTTGAAGTTGTCTATCTTCACATTTTTTTATTCTTTTTTATTTTTGTTTCTCTAGTGGAGTGTTTTTTGCTTCTTTGTATTTCAAATCTTTGACTTGATTTTTGCGTTCCTTTAGTCTGCTGTTAGGTTTCTGTATAATATTTCTTATTTCAGTCAGTGTATGTTTAATTTCTAGTTGGTCCTTTTTCATCTCCTCTTGGGTCTCATTAAATATATCCATTTTTTATAGGGAATTCTCAAAAAACCTTATAACCAGGGCTTTGAACTCTATATCTAGTCGTTTGTTTTCTTCCATTTCTTTCATTTGTGATCTGTTCTTTTGTCTCTGCATATTTTGCTGCTTCCCTGAGTTTGTAGAGTAGCTTTTTGTGCTGGGTGTTCTATGTAGCCCAGGAGCTCTGTCTGCCTTCTCAGTTACCTGAGGTGGACACTCTTATTGCACCCCTTTGTGAACTGTGTGTACAGCCTTGTAATTAATTCTTGATTGTTGGTATCACTGGGGGGAATTGACTTCCAAGCCAATTGGTTGTGAAGATTAGCTCTGTCTGCACCCGCAGAAATTCTGTGTTGGACTCAGCCTTAAGATTTGCAAGATTGCAACCGCTTCTGTGCTGGGCTTGGATGTCGTGGAGCCTCAGGGCTAAGCAGACAGCCTTGGCTTCCTGTCAGCCCTGCTCTACACGGCAACCCCTGTGTCTCAGTGCCTCTGGGTAATCGCTGCAGCCCTCTTCTGTGCACATGTGCGCTTGCCTCCATACCTCTGCCTTTCCGATTCCCCTGAGTTTCCACACACTCTAGGGACCCATATGAGTCTGGGTCCCCAGGTCCAGGATTGTGAGAAGGATGTCCCGACTGCTGGTTTACGACAGTGGATATCCCCAGTTGTGCACTGGGCTTCTAGTGATATATGAAAACAAACAAATTAGAATTAGAAAAACTTAAATTAGGTCAAAGAACTTGAGAAAAATTTTAAAGAAGTTTAAAATTTCATAAATGAATACTATTTTAGAAGAAATTAAAATGTAAATAAACACTATGGGTAATTGTGAAAAGGTACAAGATGAAAAAAGAAAAATACATTTTAGTCAAAGAAGAAATGAAGAGAGAGATAAAAGATTCAAGAAGGAGCAACAGCCCTCGTCTGGTTTGCTAAGTGGTTAGAGTGTTGGCCTGGGGACTCAAGTGTTTCAGGTTCAATTCCTGGTCAAGGGCAGGTACCTCAGTTGCAGCTTGTTCCCTCTGGCTAGGTGATGGCACTTGTGGGAAGCAACCAATCATTGTTTCCTCTGTGTATCTCTCTCCCTCCTTTCCATTCTCTCTAAAATAATAAATGGAAAAAAAAAATCTTCTAGTGAGGATTACAAAAACAAAAAAGGGAGCAATAAATATTAAAAACAAAACCAATCCAATGTATGGATAATTCAAGTCCCGGTAACCATGCAGAAGAAAACCAAAGCAAGGAAAATGAACAGATATTAAAAACTGTAATTAAAAAAAAAAGATTTGAAACTGCATATTGAAGGGGTGCACATGGTGTACCTGAGAATTTTGACCCAGAAAAATGACAACTGATACAATGCTAGTAATACGAGTTTTTAAGTGGGGGAAAAGTTGTTTGTTGGGCACCAGGCAAAAAGACTTAACTTACAAAGGAAAGAAAAGATTGTAATCAGAATTTTTTTTAAAGTCCTGATTTATTTTTATTTTTCTTATATTTTTTATTGATTTTTTTACAGAAAGGAAGGGAGGGAGGAGAGAGAGAGAGAGAGAGAGAGAGAGAGAGAGAGAGAGAGAGAGAGAGAGAGAGAAAGAGAGAAAGAGAAACATCGATCAGCTGCCTCCTGCACACCCGCTACTGGGGATGTGCCTGCAACCAAGGTACATGCCCTTGACCGGAATCGAACCTGGGGCCTTTTAGTCCGCATGCTGATGATCTATCCACTGAGCCAATCTGGTTTCGGCATCATCAGAATTTTTAATAGCAACGCTTTATTCCAGAGGAAAATAGAATAAGTTATTTAAGATATTAAAGGAAAGAAAATGTAAGCCAAAGGGTAATATGTGGATTTATATCCAGTATAATGATTTTAAAGTGTAAAAGTTGTGGAAGGTCTTTATTGCTGTATAAAAAACTCAGGGCATGTTGTTCCCATGAGCTATTCCCTATAAGAACTTTACTAGACAATAAGCTTCATACAAAATCAATAGCAAGGTATGGACATAAGGATTGGTGCTACCTTTAATTTTGTTCTGTCTTGAAGATTTCTGAGAGGTACTTCATTGGTACCTCCCACAATGATTGGTTGCTTCCCACAAGTGCCATTGGCTCAAATTAATTCAAGTACTGTGCTATAAATGTTTAGAATTTTACTATATTCTTTAATATAGCAGCCTTGAAGAGCAAGAATAATAGGTCTTTTTATCTAGAATATTTCTTGTATAATGGTCTATAGCTCCTTTTAAGAATGGATGTACTACTTCGCTATATAGAGAAGGCTTTCTCAATTTTGGTAATTTTAACATTTTCAGGTTGGATAATTATTAGTTGTGAGGCTGTCCTGTGTTTTGTAAAATATGTAGCTACATCCCTGATTTGTATATACTAGAGGTCAGTAGCACCGCACCTCTTTGTGACAATAAAAAATTGCTAGATGTAGCTTAGATGGCAGAATAAGCCCTAGTGGAGAATCACTGCTACAGTGAACTTGTTAATAAACCACTCCATTTGATCAACCATGAAGATCCACTTCAAGTTGTAATTTAAAAAACACCTAATAAAAGAAATTAATCAGCCAGGATAATCCATAACAGATTACATTATATATTTCATAAACTTTGCTTTTGCAATGGGAAATTATATATATGGTAGAAGCATGGTGCACGAATTCATTCACAGGAGAGGTCCCATTTGTTGTCCTGTGGGGAACAGGCTGAAAACCGCAGTGCAACACTGCCTGCCACTCCTACCTGCTGTTCCTGCTCATTCTGGCCCCACTGTGCCAGCCATGGGCTCATGCCCAACCAGACCCTATCTGGAGAGACTTGCACTGCCTCATCAGTGCTTGCCAGCCCTAAGCCCTGCCTCTGGCGTCCTCCTAAGGGGTGTGGCCTGCAGGATTGGGTCGTAACTGGCTCTCCGACATCCCCCAAGGGGTCCCAGATTATGAGAGGATACAGGACAGGCCAAGAGACCCCATCAGTGCATGATCTATTGGGGCTAGGGTGGGACCATAGGAGGGCTCCAGGGTGTATCCGGCCCATCTGACACAGTCCCTGGAGCTTTTATACCTGAGTACCAAAATCACAAATTATGCCACTGCTACGTTGTTTCATTTGAGGCTTCATTGATTTCCCAATGAACACACATCCATACACACACACACACACACACACACACACACACACACAGTGGTACCTCGAGATACGAGTTTAATTCGTTCCGTAACCTTGAGGCGTGGGAAACTATGAGACGCTCGAGTCGAGGTAAACTGGTGGGTCGTGTGCAGCCGGCCGTTCTGCGCGATTACTCCTATCTCAAATGTTGCTTGTATTTCAAAGCAAAAATTGCTCGCTCGACGGCTTTTATCTCAAAAATCTCGTATGTTAGGGCACTCGTATCTCGAGGTACCACTGTATATATATATAAACCCTGGGTCTACATGTCTTCAATGACCAGGAGGCTTGGCTGGACCTCAGCAGCAATGGTCGGAGAATCTGCTCCCTGGTGGTCAGTGCATGTCCTAGCAACTGCTCGACCAGTCGACTGTCTTCCCCCTGGTGGCCAGTGCACATCATAACAAGCAGTTGAGCTACCTTAGCATATCATTTGCATATTACACTTTGATTGGTTGACCAGATGACCAGACACTTAGCATATTAGGCTTTTATTATATAGGACTAGAGGCCTGGTGCAGGGATTTGTGCACATTGAATGGAAATTAATTAGAAGAAATATGTATTTTAGAGGCCTGGGAGGGATCATGGGAAGGCTAGGGAAGGACTGTGGGAGGGCTCCAGGGCATGTCTGGCCCATCTCACCCAGTCCCAATCAAGACCGTCTCAATCAATTCTGATCAGCTGGACTCTAGCAGCAAATTAACCTACTGGTTAGAGTGTCTGCCCCCTGATGTTCAGTGCGCCTCATAGTGACCATTCAAATGGTCTTTTAGGCTTTTATAAATATGGATTTTTTTGTGTATTATGTATATGTGTATAGTCTATAATTAATCTATAAGTAATTAGCAATTAGATTAATCCTGAAATAAAGTTATGTACAATATGCTAGTTTCAGAGAAAGTGAAGTCAGTCTAGGGTAGGATATAACAAAAATTTAATTAGTAAATTTTCAAAATTAAACATATTTTTGTTAATATTCAATCCTTAAAGTAAAATCTAGCCAATTATTTTCAGTATTTTATATGTTAAAGTATATTTTCAACATCCTGTATAATAAAAGCCTAATATGCTAAGTGTCCGGTCATCTATTCAACCAAACAAAGCATAATATACTAATAATATGTTTAGGCTGCTCAGTCGCTTGCTATGACATGCACTGGCCACCAGGTGGCAGACGCTCCAACTAGTTGGTTAGCTTGCTACTGGGTTCTGACTGATCAGGACTGAGTGAGACAGGCAGACATATCCTGGAGTCCTCCTGTGGTCCCTCCCCAGCTGGCCAACCTCCCACATCCCTCCCAGGGCCCGTTCATGCACTGGTGGGGTCGCTCAGCCTGGCCTGCACCCTGTTGCAATCTGGGACCTCTTGAGGGATGTCAGAGAGCCGTTTTTAGCCTTATCCTGCAGGCTAGGCCGAGGGACCCCCCTGGTGCATGAATTTGTGCATCAGGCATCTAGTATTAAAATAAAAGTATTTTCCTGAATATTTTGCTCAATAAACTAAATCTTTAAAGTATAAATTATTTTTTATATTTTAGAAAAAGTTCTGATTACCAGCAATCATTATGTATGCTAGCTTTCCATTTAAATATCTATTATCACAAAAGTAAGGGATATAATTTCAAACAAGGTAAGGTTCCTTCACTTCAGCTGTTTTAAACTGATTTTTCTTAGAAGTTCTTTTACACTTTGGATTGGTTTAAAGGGCCAAACTATAATTCTGGTTTTCAGGTTTTTAAAAATTGAGGTAATCTCTGCTGATTTAATATGATTCATCTCCTTCAGGCCTTGAAATTTCCCAGAGCAGCATTTCCACAAATTGCCTCATAAAATTGGTTTGGGGGTGGAGATTTTCAAAGGATCTGTAAATCTGAGAAAAGCTGCCTATTGTATCCTACATAGAAATTCACTATGCACCTTAACATATTGTGTTCATAGCTAAAGAAAACTATTTAACCAAGTGTTTCTCAAAGTTAATAGACTATGGAATCTTTTTTGTAGAGTGTAAAACTCTTGAAGAGCAAATATTTTGTGGACCAGTTTTGGAAGCACTGCTGCTTCCTTAGCAGCTGTTAAATGACCAATGGTGGGGAGGTGTAAAAATACCCTACAACTAATTACTTTAAAAGCTGGAGGCTTGAATTTCCCATTATAATAAATTATCTAATTATGAGTAAACAACTGAAATTTTTAATGAGCATAAGAAAGGAAAAGTTTGTTATAATCAGAGTATTTACTCTAAGTCTTTCAGATTGTTAAGAAGCCAGTCTTACGTATTTTTTCTTGATTTCCTTGGCTAGAATGGGAGGTAATAGAAGATGAGATGAAAGCAGTAAACTAAAGTGATAAGAGCACTAGAATACTATAAAGTTAAAACAACTAATTTTGATCTTGGACAAATTATTTAATTTTAAATCTCAGTTTTCTAACTTATTAAATGCTTTTTATTACACATATCACATAGCAAGTGTTTCATAGTTGGTAATTAGTGTCATTGTCATCATCATGAATTACATTGAGAGGGTTTCTTAGAATTGAGTTTCTTTGTCAGAGGCGTAGGAATTTTTGCCTTTACCCCTGGCATGAAGGAAAATAATCGTAACCTGCTAATTTATGTGATAACAAAGAGAAATAATCTTTGATTCAGAAGGCCTAACTATGTGCAAGTGCCTTGTTAGATGAATCATTACTTAGGCTTATGTTTATTATCATTAAAATAGAAATATCATTCAGATATGAAGTTCTAGTAAGATGATGGATGCTAATATACTCCCTAAAGTTCATTTTTTATCTTTTAACTAGAAAAATTTTAAATCGATAGACATAAAGGTAGGCTTTTAGAATATACAGTTGGGGCAAAAAGAGGCTTACAGTTGTATGTGAAACACAGAATTTATTGTATTGTTATCGGACTAACAGTCCAGTGCCCGAAATTCATGCATGGAGGGGGGTTCCTCAGCCTGGCCTATACCCTTTCCAATCTGGGACTCCTTAGGGGAATATCCAGCTGGCAGCCAGACATCCCTCTCGCAATCTGGGATGACTAGCTTCTAACCACTCACCTGTCTGTCTGATCACCCCCTAACCTTTCTGCCTGCTGTTCTGATTGCTCTACCTTGCCCCCCCTGCTGGCCTGATCATCCCTACTTTGCCAGCCTGCTGGCCTGATTGCCCCTACCTTGCCCTCTTGCCAGCCTGATCACTCCTGCTTTGCCACCCACTGCCTGCCTGATCGCTCCTAACTGCCCTTCCCTTTAGGCATGATATTGCCCCCAAATGCCATCTCCTGCAGGCCTGATTTCGTCCCCAGCTTCCCTCCCCTACTGGCCTGATTGCACCTAACTGCATCTGCCTTGGCCTCCACCACCATGGCTTTTTACCCTTTTGTTAGTATAGATAGGTTATCTAAGATAGGATTGCTTAAATAGGGGGGGGGGGGTAGTGGGAAGCCTTTTCAGCAGGAGGAGATGCTCTTGGCAAATAAAAACACATAATTGCTATATCTGGACTGATAGCCAGCCATATGCACTATACTGCTAAATTGGTCATTAAAAAATTGAATCATATTCTTACACCTTACACCAACTGACTATTGCCCTTGAAATCCTTCCTCAGCCCCCACCAAAGGTTCTGGCTTTGCAGTTCTCCCAGAGTAGGTTCTGATTGGTTGGTTTCTATCAAAAGCTCCGCCTCCTAGGCAGCCATTGGCTCCTTGCACTTCACCTAGATTTGGTTCTGATTGGTTGGTTTCTATTCCAGTCAGCATCTCTGAGCCTATCTCCGGACCTGATCATAAAGTTGGGGCTGATCAGCAGCCACTCCAGTCTGCTCATGAGTGGGCTTGAAATGCTGACCTTGGGGCATGGGGGGGGCGGGTAAGGCTTGGCTGCTGACGAGGCCCGTAGAGAGAAGTGGGGTCTGGTCACCCTGTTTCTTTCTCTAGGCCTCACCAGCAGCTGTAGCAGCTGCTCATCAGCCCTGCCTTTCTCTCTCTCCAAGAGGTCAGCAATTCAGCCCTCTCACCTGCTGCGCACGCAGCCTGGCATTCAGTTGAGCCTTCATTTGAACCTTTGGTTGTTTTGGATAGTGCGACCCTGGCTCTTTATATATATAGCCAAATATGTGTGTGTGTGTGTGTGTGTGTGTGTAGCCGGCTGATCTGCGCGATTACTCCTATCTCAAATGTTGCTTGTATTTCAAAGCAAAATTCACTCGCTCGACGGCTTGTATCTCAAAAATCTCGTATGTTAGGGCACTCATATCTTGAGATACCACTGTGTATATGTATGTGTGTATGTATGTATGTATACACACACATATACATATGTATACACACACAAACACACATATGGACTATTGTAGTATTTTTATATGAACAACTATAAACTGACTTTTGCCTCACCCTGCATTATCCTGATTAAGCTTCAAAATCATCATGGGGTATAGATTATTATTTCCACATTTCCTATGCACCAAAAGTTATAACTTTTAAGAAACAAAACTAGAATTGGAAATAAGATTTAACTTATTCCAAAATTTTTTCTCAATTTTGCTTATTGGAATTTTTTCATTCACCTTGATTTTCTATTCCAGTCATGCATTTATAGTGTGCACACCATTTAAGTTTGAAACTTTAGGTAGAGCATGTAGCTTTGATTAGATGTAGTGTAACAAAGTAACGTTACTTTATTAGATACCACTGAGAACATTATATAATATTAACAGCTAACTGTTATATGCAAAACACCATGTACTTACAATAATACTATGTAATAGATCTGTTTTATATATAAGAAAACTGAGTATGAGATAAGTTATATACCTCAAGTTCATATATCTAGTAACTAGAGGCCTAGTGGACAAAATTTCTGCAGGGGGTCGGGGACTGTCCCTCAGCCTGGACTGCACCCTCTCCAATCTGGGACCCCTTGGGGAATGTTCGACTGCTGTTTTAAGCCCGATCAGACCTAAACTGGCAGTCTGACATCCTTCTCACAATCTGGGACTGCTGGCTCTCAACTGCTCGCCTGCCTGCCTGATTGTCCCCAACTACTTCTGCCTGCCAGCCTGATCACCCCCTAATCACTCCCCTGCATGCCTGACTGATGCCTAACTGCTCCCCTGATAGCCTGATTGCCCCAAACTGCCCTCCCCTGCTGGCCCGATTACCCCTAACTGCCCTCCCCTGCCAGCCTTATCTACCCCAACTACCCTCCCCTGCAGGCTCAATTGCCTCCAACTGCCCTTTCCTCCCGACCTAATTGTCCCCAACTGCCCCCCCCCCCAATTGGTCTGATGGCCCCCAACTACCCTCCCCTGCCAGCCTGGTTGCCCCCAACTGCCCTTTCCTGCCAGCCTGGTCACCCCTAACGGCCTTCCCCTGCTGGCCTGGTCATCCCTAACTGCCCCCTTCCGCCATCCTAGTTGCCTGCAACTTCCCCTCTGTTCCCCGTGCTGGCCTGGTCAACCCATGCAGCCTACTGTTCAGTCATTTGGTTGTCCCTCTCTAACCCCCCTGCTGGCCTTGTCGCCCTAAGCAACCTGCTGTTTAGTTGTTACTGTTACTGTGACAGCGTCCTGGACAATTTGCATATTCCTCTATTATTATTATTATGGATTAGCAGCATTGGGAATCAAATCTAGGCTTAACTTCATAACTCATATTGTATTTAAATAGTTTTTCTGGAAACAGTATGTCTTTTTCTAGAGAAACTAGAGGCCTGATGCACAAAATTCGTGCAAGAGTAGGCTTTCCTTCCCCAGGCAGCCAGCACCTGTGATCCGGGATTCCCTCTGGCCGCTGGCAGGCACTGGGGACCCAAGCTTCCCTCGGAACCCCAGCTTCGTCTGGAAGGACATTAGCATATTTTGCCTTTATTATTACAGATTAAATCTTTCAGAAGATGAAAATTTTTTTTCAGCAGTATCTTCCTCAGTAATATCAATAAAGTAGCCCCCCCCCAAATTGTTAATAATTACATATATGTATATGTGTGTGTGTGTATGCTAGGGAAATGAACTACAGTTTGATTAAACAATGATCTATTAGAAAAAGGATTACAGTCCTTAAGAGTTGGAACAATAGATAGAATCTTCTCATATAAATCTTTCCATGTGAATTTTTAAAAAAATATTTATTTTATTGATTTTTCACAGAGACGAAGGGAAAGGTATAGGAAGCCAGAAACATCAATGAGAGAGAGACATCGATCAGCCGCCTCCTGCACGCCCCCTACTGAGGATGTGCCCACAACCAATGTACATGCCCTTGACCGGAATCGAACCTGGGACCTTTCAGTCCCCAGCCCGGCGCTCTATCCACTGAGCCAAACTGGTTTTGGCCATGTGAATTTTTTTGCTCTTGATTAAGAACAATAAAATTGAGTACTAAGTCCATTTACACTATATTTGTGCTAGAGTTTATTTAGTTTAATAAGTAAATAAAGCTACTTTGTGATCTGCCATTTGAAGTTAAATTTGTTTGCCTTTGGGAAAAAGAGTAATAGCTAACATTTGCCTGCTTGATTATTAATGTACATGAATGTGAACAGTGCATCACAGTGGTTCCTTTGGAAGAAAAGTCTCACCTGCTTCCGAGATATTTTATACTCCTTAAAAACTCAATAGTAGTTTCCTTAAGAATTCCTTAATATTTTTTTATGCAATAAAAGAGGAAAGAATAGCTTTTGAGTTATTTTATGAAATCTATATTTACTGTCTAGAAAAATGTAGATACCATTAATAGCACTCATGAAGATCAAGCATTGATTATACATAAATCTCTAATGGATCCTTTAATGCCTAGAATTCTTTTTCCAGTAATACCTGGAAAGAAGAAGATTGTATTGATTCATGCCATGTCTTGAATCTTATAGAAATTTTTCTCACAATGCTGTTATTGGGCAGATGCAAAAATTCATGCTTTTATCTAGTTCTTCTCTCCCTTCTTTAAAAGAAGTATTTTACTCTGGTATGAGAACAATCAATTAACTTTAGAACTTCTGAAAAGTTTTAAGAAAAGACATATAGATGAAGATCTAACTAATATTTTTTATGAGATCTTATCTTTGTTTATTCTTTTCCTCCTTTACAGTATGGGTATTTATAATAGTCACATAATGAAAAATTTTGAGGAAATTTATTTTATGTTCTTCAATCTGATTGTTTTCTTTCTTTTGTAACATATGATTCTTTAGTTTTTAGCAGTGATAGAAGGACTTCTGAAAAACATATATATATATATATATATATATATATATATATATATATATATATATATATATATATATATATATATATATATAATTTAAAGCATATAGCAATCTGTGCTGTTTCAAACTTTCTCTTGTGGAAAATAAAGGTAAACTAAAAGGCAATCTCTTTTATGAGAGTACAGATTGATAGTCATGTAATGTAAAATAATTTCCTTTTAAGAAAGGATTATATATGTATATCAAATGACTTAAGAAAGGATTATATATGTATATCAATAAACTTAGAGCAACACACATCAAAATTGTTACTATTCTGTTCATTTGTCTTCAATTATCTGATCTGATACTTAATCAAGTCTGATACCATTACTCATTCATTTGACATTTATTAAATGCCTACTACAAAGGTTAAAATTGTAAAATAAGTTATCGGTTCAATAAATACACAACTATGGTTCAAATACTAACTCTAAAACTCACTACCTTAAGTTTCCGTTTCCTCATATGTAACATACACTTGACAACATGTGACTATTTTATAAGCAAAGTAGAATAGCATCCTCCTTTTTCTGATACTGTTCCTGAGAATAATGTGCAAAGTTAATTTTTTATTTGCTCAGTGGGAGGCTGGTGCATTTTGTTTGTTTGTTTGTTTATTTATTTATTTATTTTGTTGATATTTTACAGAGAGGAAGGGAGAGGGACAGAGAGCTAGAAACATTGATGAGAGAGAGACATCCATCAGCTGCCTCCTGCATGCCCAACACAGGAGATGTGCCCGCAACCAAGGTGTACATGCCCTTGACCGAAATCGAACCTGGGACCTTTCAGTCCACAGGCAGACAATCTATCCACTGAGCCAAACCCGTTTCGGCAAGGCGGGTGCATTTTAGATTAAAAACAAGTAAGGTCTTTGGGTCTCAGGCTGATTCTTCTGGTTTATAGCCCTTCCACTGAGCCAATAATTTTTTTTTAATTTAATCTTTATTGTTCAGATTATTACAATTGTTCCTCTTTTTTCCCCCATAGCTCCCCTCCACCCAGCTCCCACCCCTCCCTCTGCCCTTACCCTCACCCCCATTGTCCTCATCCATAGGTGTATGATTTTTGTCCATTTTTTCCTTGCACTCCCCTCACCCCTTTCCCCCTGAGAATTGTCAGTCCACTCCCTTTCTATGCCCCTGATTCTGTTATATTCACCAGTTTATTCTTTTCATCAGATTTTCAATTCACTTGATTTTTAGATTGACATTGACAGATATGTACCTGTTGTTCATAATTTTTACATTTACCGTTTTTTTCTTCCTCTTCTTAAAGAGTACCTTTCAGCATTTCATATAATACTGATTTGGTGTTGATGAACTCCTTTATCTTTTTCTTGTCTGTGAATCTCTTTTTCTGCCCTTCAATTCTGAATGATAGCTTTGCTGGGTAGAGTAATCTTGGTTGTAGGTTCTTGCTATTCACCACTTTGAATATTTCTTGCCACTGCCATCTGGCCTGCATAATTTCTGTTGAAAAATCAGCTGATAATCATATGATTGCTCCCTTGTAGGTAACTAACTGTTTTTCTCTTTCTGCTTTTTTTTTTTTTACTGATTTCTTGCAGAGAGGAAGGGAGACGGATAGACATCGATGAGAGAGAAACATCGATCAGCTGTCTCTGGCACACCCCCAACTGGGGATGTGCTCACAACCAAGGCACATGCCCTTCACCGGAATCGAACCCGGGATCCCTCAGTCCACAGGCTGACACTCTATCTGCTGAGCCAAACCAGTTTTGGCCTCTTGCTGCTTTTCATATTCTCTCTTTGTCTTTTGCTGTTGGTAATTTAGTTATGATGTGTCTTGGTGTGGTCCTCTTTGGATTCCTTTTGTTTGGGGTTCTGTGCACTTCCAGGACTTGTAAGTCTGTTTCTTTCACCAGGTGGGGGAAGTTTTCAGTCATTATTTCTTCAAATAGGTTTTCAGTATCTTGCTCTCTCTCTTCTTCTGGCACACCCATAATTCTGATGTTGGTATGTTTGAAGTTGTGCCAGAGGCTCCTTACACTATCTTCACATTTTTGGATTCTTTTTGCTTTTCCAGTGGATTGTTTTCTGCTTATTTGTATTTCAAATATTTGACTTGATTCTTGCGTTCCTCTCGTCTGCTGTTAGGTTTCTGTATAATATTATTTATTTTGATTAGTGTATGTTTAATTTCTAGTTTGTCCTTTTTCATCTCATTTTGGGTTTCACTAAATTTATCCATTTTTTTCTAAGAAATTCTTGAAAAACCTTATATCCATGGCTTTGAACTCTATATCCAGTCATTTGTTTTCCCCCTTTTCTTTTGTTTGTGATCTGTTTTTTTGTCTCCACATTTTTACTGCTTCCTTGAGTTGGTAGAGTAGCTTTGTGTGCTAAGTGTCCTATTTGGCCCATTAGCTCCACCTCCTCAGTTACCCGAGGTGGACTCTCTTGGTGCACCCCTTTGTGGATTGTGTGTACAGCTTTTTTTAGTGAAGACTTGATTGTTGTTGGTATCACTGGGGGGAATTGACGTCCAAGCCAATTGGTTGTGAGGATCAGCTGTGTCTATGCCCAGAGAACTTCTGTGTTGGAATCAGCTTTGTGATACAAGACTTGTAAAATTGCAAAAGTCTCTGTATTCAGCTTGGATGAAGTGGAGTTTCAGGGCTGAGCAGAAAGCCTGGGCTTCCTGTCAGTCCTGCCCTACGAGGCCTCTGGCTCTCAGTGTCCCTTGGTAATCGCTGCAGCCCTCTCAGTGCACATTCACGTGTGTGCCTCCAGACCTCTACCTTTCCGGCTTCCCTGAGTTTCTGTGTGCTCTGAGGACCCGTAGGAGTCTGGGTCCCCAGAGTGTCACCTAAAAATGGGGTTCAATGCAGTTGGAAGTGGATTTCAGTGCAGTTGGGAAGTTCTGTCTTTCACTAGAGAAAGGCAGCGGCACAATCAGCAGTCAACCCTCTGTGTGCGCACTCGTGCTCGTGAACCTCTGGCCTTTGCCTTTTATGGCTCCCCTAAGTTTCTGTGTACTCCTCTCTTTTCATGACAGTCCCGACTCTCTCTCCCACCCTCCATGAGTCTCACCCGGAATTGGGGTTCAGTGCAGTTGGAACTGGAGTTCAGTGCAGTTGGGAATTTCTGTCTAACCTCCCTCTATAGGAAGCCAGCCAGGCACCCTGCTGCCCATCATCTCTACACGTGAGTCTTTGTACTTCAGCTTTTTGCAGCTCCTCTGGGTCTCTGTGATCCCCTCTCTTCAAGTTGTAGAATTTCCACTCAGCCAGTTTCCTGTTGTTTTAGATGATGTCCATTCTGTCTTTTAGCTGTAGTTTTGAAATTGTTGTGCGAGGCAGCAGTTTAGGTGTTCACCTATGCTGCCATCTTTATCTCTTGTTACTGACTTCTTAATGTAATAGCATGGTTAAAACATGTGGTCCATGTGATCCTAGTTTTGATATTTGTTGAAAACATTCTTTATGGCCTAGTATGTGGTCAATTATTATAAATATTCCCCATTTGCTTAAGCAGAATGTATATTCTCTAATTTAAATATATCTATTAGATTAAGCTTGATAGTCACTTTACTATTCTATATATTTATTAATTTTTTTTGTCTTCCTGAACTATCAACAAATAAGAGATGTGTTAAAATCTCCCACAATAGTGGTAGATTTGTATATTCTGTTTGAAATTTGTAATTGCTAACAACTTTTGCTTTAAATATTTTGATGTTATTTTATAATACATGGCATACAAGTTTAGAACTATGATATCTTTCTGGTAATTTGAAAGCTGTATCATCATTTAGTGACCTTCTTTAAACCAAATACTGTCATTTGTTTTAAACCTATTTTCTCTCTTACTGATATAGCAACTCTCAATTTATATAATTAGCATATAACTGCTATAACTTTTGAATCTTTTCTATATTTATGAATTAGGTATCGTGAAATAACACTAGAGGTCCAGTGTATGAATTACGTGCATGAGTAGGATCCCTAGGCCTTGCTGGCGATCAGGACCGATTAGGACCTTCCAGCTGCCAGCCGGGGCCTTCTTTCCCTGGCTTCCAACTGCCCCCTGGTGATCAGCACACATCATAGTGAGCAATCAACTCCCAGTCTCTTCATCTAACTCCCAAGGGGACAATTTGCATATTAGGCTTTTATATATAGACTAGAGGCCTGGTGTATAAATTCGTTTATCAATGAGGTCCTTCCATCTAACCTGTGGGATTGGGCCAAAACCAGCTCTTTGACATTCCTTGAGGGGTCCCAGATTGTGAGAGGATGCAGGCCTGGCCGAGGAACCCCACTGATGCACAATTCAGGCTGGGGAGGGATACAGGATGTTTGCCAATTGGAGAGGAACCACGGGAGGGCTTCAGAGCATGTCTGACCCAGTTTGTTCAGTCCTAAATGGTCGGACCCCAGCAGTAAGCTAACCTACAAATTGTAGCATATGCCTTCTTATGGTCAGTGCACGTCATAGCGACTGATCGACTAGTTGATTCTCTGAGCCCTGGTGGCCAGTGCACGTCATGGTGAGCAGTTGAATGGTCTTAGCATATCATTAGCATATTACGCTTTGATTTTGGTTGAACAAATGACTGGACACTTAGCATGTTAGGCTTTTATTATATAGAATCATATCCTTCTCTTTTGTTTTTTAATCAAAACTAATTATCTGCCTGTAAATTCTTGAGTTCCTTAATGTCATTATTATTTATGATTATTGGTATTTTGGACTTTTATTTACTCCCTTTTTTTAAATCGTTTATTTTCCCTGCTTTAGGTTATGATTTAAAAAAAAATACTTTATTTTCTTTTTTTCATTGTTTAAAGTATTACAAATAGCAATACATGTCTCCTCTTTTTTTTCCCCCATTAACCTCCTCCCAGCCTTCCCTATCCCCCAGTACATACCCTCACATGCCCCTCCCCCCCCCCGTGTCTTGTATCCATTGGTTATGCTTATATACATCCATACAAGTCCTTTGGTTGATCTCTTATAGCCCTCTCCCTCCCCCGTAACCTCCCCTGCTTTCCCACAATACTTAGAGTTTTGATTAATCAGTTTTTATCCCATTTGTGACCACCTAACTTAGAAATTGTATGCTCTAATATCTGTTGTTTTTCAGGCTTCCCCAGAAATGGTGCCATACGTATTAACAAATCTTCATTTGCTCTTGAAGTATAAAAGGACCTTAGCACCCTTTTACTCTTAAGTCTTCTTTCAGATATTTAATCATAGCTTTTTTTTTAATGAATCTTAATGCTGTTATTTAAATATATATACATTTTATTGATTTTTTTTTACAGAGGGGGCGGAAGAAGGATAGAGAGTTAGTACATCAATGAGAGAGAAACATCAATCAGCTGCCTCCTGCCCATCCCCTACTGGGATGTGCCTGAAACCAAGGTACATGCCCTTGACCAGAATTGAACCTGGGACCTTTCAGTCCGCAGGCTAACGCTGAGCCAAACCTGTTTCGACAATGGTGTTATTTTTAGACATTTCTATTCTTTTTGAATAAATGACATAATTATCTTCATTATTTTATTTGTACAATGTAGATTTTGTGGGAAATATTTAATCATTTGAGCAAAGACTTGTCAATAAAAATATTACAAACGTAACTACACACAGCATAAGTGTACAATTTATTGAATTATTATCAGGTATAACCATTACCCAAAGTGTTCCCATTTATTTTATGTGAATTTTTTTATATTTACTTGCAGTTTTACCAGCTTATTTGTCCACCATTTATTGCCCCTCTTAGACCTTCTTCCTGTTATTTTTTTTCTTCTTGAAGTGCATCCTTTAGCCTTTCCTTTAGTATAGATCTTCTGTGATAAACTGTATTTGTTTGTCTGAAAATTCTTCATTTAAATGAAAATTTAAAAAAATATTTTTATTGATATCATAGAGATGGTGAGAGGAAGAGAGATATAGAAACATCAGTGATGAGAGAGAATCATTGATCTTTTGCCTCCTGCATGCCCTACACTGGGGATCAAGCCTGCAATCCAGGCATATACCCTTACTGGGAATAGAATTGTGACCTCCTGGTTCATAGTTCAATGCTCAACTACTGAGCCATGCAGGCTGGGCTAAAAATCCTCTTTTTATCCTTTCTTTTCTTTTCTCCTCTTTTATATATATATTTTGTTGATCTTTCACAGAGAGGAAGGGAGAGGGACAGAGAGCTAGAAACATCGATGAGAGATAGAGACATCGGTCAGCTGCCAAGGTACATGCCCTTGACCAGAATCAAACTTGGGACCTCCCAGTCTGCAGGCTGATGCTCTATCCACTGAGCCAAACCAACCGGTTTCAGCTATCCTGCAGTAAAGGGCAGTTGGGGAGGGGATAGGCATGCTGGGGAGAATAGTTGGGTAGTTGTGGGAGAGGTAGGCCTGTAGGGGAAGAAAGTTGGAGGCAATTTGGCAAGCAAGGGAAGGCAATTAGAGGTGACTGGCCATCAGGTGAGGGCAGTTGGGGACAACTGGGCTTGCAGGGGAGGATAGTTAGGGGCAACTAAGCTGGCAAGGGAGGGAATTACGGGTGACTGGGCCAGCATGGGAGGGTAGTTGTGGATGAACATGCCTGCAGGGTAGGACAGTTAGGTGCAACCAGGCTCACAAGGGAGGGAAGTTAGGGGTGACCAGACCAGCAGGGGAGGCCAATTAATGGCAATCAGGCTGGCAGGGGAGCAGTTAGGTGTCTATCAGGCTGGCAGGGTAGTGGTTAGGGGGTGATCAGGGTCCTCTGGGTTCCCCTCTAATGCCCTCTCCTGCTGGCCTGGTTGCCCCTAACTGCCCTCCCCTGCAGGCGTGGGTACCTCCCCTCACCCCCAAATGCCCTCTCCTGGCAGGCAGAAACGGTTAGGGGCATTCAGACAGGCAGGCAGGCAAGCCATTGGGAATCAGTTGTCCTGGATAGTGCAAGGGATGCCCAACTGCCCATTTAGGCCCAATCCCACCAGAATTGGGTCTAAATGGGCAGGCAGACATCCCTCGTGGGGTCCCAGATTGGAGAGGGTGCAGGCTGTGCTGAGGGACACACCCCCCCTCCCCCGTGCCTGCAATGCAGGAGCTGCTCCCTGGTGGTCAGTGTGCTCCCATAGGTGGAGCTCCTCTCAGCCATAAGCTGGGCTGATGATTGGGCATTGGCACTAAGGATGTTCAACTGCGGCTTAGATGGACATCCCCCAAGGGCTCCTGAGTTGCCTGAGGGATGTCTGACTGCCAGCTTAGGCCCGCTCCACCAGGAAGGGAGCCTAAGCCAGCAGGTGGACATCTCCCGTGGGGTCTCGGACTGTGAGAGGGTGCAGGCTGGGCTGAGGGACCTACCCCCAGTGCACAAATTTTCGTGCACTGGGCCTCTAGTATTTAACTAAAATAGAAAGTATAAAGCAATACTTTGTTTCTACTTGTATGTATTATTGTTAGGAAATGGATTACACTATTTGACAGTATTCTGTTTACGGAAGTATGCATGGATTTATCTATAGTATTTATATTTATTGGAGAATAAAAATACTAGAATTTCTCAGTACACTTATCTTTTGTGGGTAATAGTTTAAATTTAGATCCCTCAGTGCTGATACATGATCATCTTACCAGGGGAGTTTCTAATGAATCCAAAAAGGATCTAAGTTTGGATATTAAACCACATGAACAAAAACTAGAGACATGGAGGTTTTTAGATCTAGAAAATAAACTTTAAAACATGATTTGTGCACTCAGCAAGCATTTATTGACCACCAGCTATGTGTTCAGAATGCTACTGCCCTTCCCCCTTGTTTCCAGAGAGAAGCAATTTTCAACCTTTTTCATCTCATGGCACACAAGTGATTTACTACAATTCCACATTACACCAAAAAAATATTTTAAAAAGGTATAATTTTCATTCATTCACACTGGACAACAGTTGTTGTGTTGGATGTTATCATATTTTTATTTGACAATCTAAGGGTGAAAAGTGGTCATAACCCCTGATTAAATAGCCAGATATTATTGCATGTTTTAAAAATTCTTGTGGCACACAAGTTGAAAATTAATTTCATCGAGTATCAGTAATATGTAAAATTTAGTGGAAATGATATAGACAGGAAAAATTACTGACTGGATGAATTCAGTTTTGCTGAGTTAACATTTTCCTCTCTTCTGACCAACCACCATATTTGTTTTGAAGCAATAAGACACATTGTAAAGGAAATGAAATCAAGATAATTGTTTCTACCTTTTTTTCCTTATCATTTCATAACTGATTACGTTTTGTGTGTGTGTGTGTGTGTGTGTGTGTGTGTGTGTGTGTAATATCGATTCACTGTGTCATGTTCTTTTAGTTCGAAAAAAAATAGGAATTTTTATTTGGATTAAATTTGGGATTTAATCTCAAAATTGTTCTCTTTCCCCTAATTTTTATACAGGTGGCCATAAGATTAATAGTTACATAATTCATCTTTGCTATTCAGAGTAATATGACTGGCAAGAGTTGATGGGTATTTATAAATAGGATTATTATTAAACTTAAATTTAACTTTTGGTTATCAAATTTTAAATTTGCAACTATTTTCTTTTTAAAAAAGATATATTTTTATTGAGTTTTTAACAGAGAGGAAGGGAGAGGGAAAGAGAGTTAGAAACATCAGTGAAAGAGAGACATTGATTAGCTGCCTCCTGCATGCCCCCCACTGGGTATGTGCCTGCAACCAAGTTACATGCCTTTGACCGGAATTGAACCGGGTACCTTTCAGTCTGCAGGCCGACAATCTACCCGCTGAGCCAAACCGGTTTCGGCTGCAGCTATTTTCTTAAAGCACAGTAAAAATTCCATTTTATTACCTCTACTTTCCATTGTTTCTGATGAGTGCTTGAATATCTTATCTTACTACTTTAAAGAAATTCTGTCCTATTTTATTTCTTACTATCTTTACTAAATTTTTTAAATCTAGGTTTTAAGTAATTTTACATGGGAAAATCAAGTATGGATTTCTTAAAATACTGTCTGTGTTTGGTAATCCCAATATCTGGATCTCCTTGGAAGTGTGTATTTTTACTGTCTTTTTGTTCTTGTTAGTTATTTTATCTGTTGCTTCATGATTTTTCTGGTTGTTTCTTGATTGTATACTGGATTGTACTTGAAACCCATTTGCAGACTTAATTTGAGACTGGGATTATATTTTTTTCTTCAGAATTTATTTTGAATAGTTTGCTTGTACTCTGGGGGGCGTGGGCTCATTAGCATTCTAGGATCACTTTAATCCAATTTCAGGGATTACAATTTTCTGAGCTCCCTAGATGACTCCAAACAGTCTGCAGCTCTTTTACTTTTTGTTCATCTTAATACTGCAGTGGGATTTTTCAGGGTCACAATAAGAAAGGATTGTTTTTGTTTGGTTTTCCCTAGGCTTTCTAGCTGTCAAACATACTTTTTACCCTCAAACCAACTTTTCTACAATTCCCTCAGAGCAAACATGAACCCAAATGCTAAATTTCCCTCTCTAGATTTCTATTTTATCTCTTGATCCCATAAGCTTTCACTACATTCTCATTCTTTAATACCTTTGAGCAACTTAAAAATTGAATATAGTATTTTTCAGATTTCCTGGTTCTCAGTAGGAGGGCACATTAATCTAAATAATCTGTTCTGCCATTTTTGGAAATAAAGTACAATTTCAGATTGGTGTTTCTTTAAGCATACACACCCCTTCAGATTTTTTCATTTATACTTCAAGTAACATTTTCTGGAGTAGAAGCCTGAGTGAGAGGCAGGGAGTGGTGGCCCAGCTGAGGGTAATGAGAGTGGGTTCTCTGGTAGTAGAAGGCATCTGGCCTGGGGATGCCTTCAGGCCTGCTTCAATGGGGGGCTACATGCTACCCAGGCATCAACCCCCCTGTTTTCGGCCAGCAACCTGGTCATTCCAGAGGATATTGTCTGCATAGAAAGAGAAAGTGCACTAAGCAAAATCCATCAGGGATCCAAGAGACACATTTTGGAAATGAGAAACTTGGAGATCTCAAAGAGGTGTCCATGAGTTCCCAAAAACCAAAAACCTCAGCCTCTTGAAAGATGACAGTCAACACAGCGGACTTCATTCAAAGGAAACCAGGAGGCATTCACTGGGACTACAATGCAGCTTCCAACCTCCCAATCAGTTGACTTCAGCCAGGATATCAGCAGTCATTTTTCACTGGAGTTTCTACCTCTGTGGACGCTGAGTGACTCAGATGCTCATGTCTCTTCATAGGGGAACCCCAGCACAGACTTTGCAGCCTTTGGAGGATCTTTGAGGGGTAGACTCCTTCCAACGCTGTAGATAAGTTACAAAGCACTGAAAGATGAGAATTTTAAACAAAGTTAACTGAGGTTCAGATCTTCTCTGAGACACAAACCAAAATAATGAGGATGCTTGAATGAAAATTATAAGAAAAAAACTAGGGGAAGAATGAATACCACAACCAGGAATCCGTGGTTCAGCAGATGCAGACAAACCTGGAACTGATGACAAAGCTGCAGAAAATCCATTCATGAAACATAAAACTTGCTCCAGGCACAGGTTTCCAATTTCAAGCCTGAGAAGGAAGCCCAGGCCAGGGCATCAGCTTTATGGTGGTCAAGCAGTACGCAGATGTTGCCTTGCAGGACCTTGACATGGTCATGAACAACCCACAAAGCCCCAAGAAGCTGCTGGTTTTTGGAGCTGAAATGCTGA